>VDFB02194452.1:0-11012 GCA_007258455.2 Sequoia sempervirens | reverse complement strand
TTGTCATCTTAGTCTTCATTGTCATGTGGCATTAGTCATTTTCTTTAGACAACATTGTCATATTGCATCCCTTATTATCCAAAAAATCCAAAAACATAGTCTTGCATTGTCATCCTTTATCAAAAAAAATACAAAAACATAGGCTAGTGTCATCCTTGCATTTACTTATCATTCTCATCATCCTCATTTGAGCAAATCCCTTTTACGGTTGAGACTAGGCTTCAAAGACAACAACAACAAATGGCAAACTCTGGACAAGATTCCAATCCCAACATCGACAATAACACTTATGACACAAACCAACATTGGACCTTTTCCGACCCATTTCAAAACATGAACATGCAACCTCCCATGAACATGCCATCTTCATCAAAAAACATTTTTGAACCATTCATACAAAGAGACCAAAATGGACGAGTATATTTCAAAGACATAGAAGCTGCCAAGCAAAATCCTGACATAGTCTCCTTTGTAAAAAAATATCTCTTACGTGACCCTCAAAGGCATCTAGCCATGCTTTTGGACGAAAGGGCTAAGTTACCACAAGGCTTTGACATAAATACCTTGCCACCATCCATCTACCCTCACCATCAATAGTCACTTGACATGAATCCTACCAATAATTCACAACAAACATCCACTTATCACCCTTATCCTAACCTTGACAAGGGAAGTCAATTGTCCACTAGTCCATTCCATACCTCCACGTCATATTCTGACCCTTCACCTATCAATTTCGTCCAAGTCCACATGCCTTACCACCAATCTACCAACACATGTCACGTCCCCACATCATACCATATCAATTCGGCCCAAGTCTCCACGTCCCATTTTAGTCAACCTTACTCCAATCCAGTCCAAGTCCCTATATCATTACCAACTAATATAGTCGAAGTCCCCATGTCACATCATATGCCATCACATCCTACTCCAGTCCAAGACTCCATGTCATATCCGGTCCAAGTCTCCATGTCATACCCTAGTCCTTCACATACTAGTCCAATGCAAGTACCCATGTCATATCCTAGTCCTTCATATACTAGTCCAGTCCAAGTTCCCACATCCTATTCTAGTCCTTTGGTCATTAATCCTTTTCAAGTCACGCCCTCACAAGCCACATCTAGTCATGAAAATTCTATCATAGTCCAAAGTCAAATCCCATTTAATAAACTTGAGGATACATGTCAAAATGAAAGCCCAAAGCATGACCTTATAATGTCACCCTCATGTCAAGAACAAGATAGTTCATCCAATGACCCTATCTTTCAGTCCATCCATGAAGTCCTTCAAGACAATCATGACATCCAAAACACACCTCTCCTTGACAATGGCTCTATTTTTGACTATATAATCCATGACAACCCCATCTTCGAGCAAGACCCTACCATTGACCAAGAAGTCCAAAATGATCCACTCATTGACCTTTATGCAATTCATGATCAAACACTTGTCGACCCTATACAAGCCTCGACTATTGACACTTCCTATGATGAGACACTTGCCTTCATGGGACACAGATAATATTCCTCTAGAACAAGAATCTTCCACTAAGGACATGCTTGCATATGATCAAGTTATAGCTAAAATCATTGGACTCTATGACACTAAAAATAATGATGGCTTTGACATTGCCTTGAAAGCACCAACAGAGTCATTTGAACTTGACATGTCGCATGATCAGACAAAAGATATCAGTCAAGAATATGGCCAACAAGACAATGAAGCTAAGACACTTTATCAATTAGGGGCATCTATCTTTGTTAGAGCAGGATTTCTTGCAAATGAAAATATTACAAGTGACAGTGTCCATAGACATCATGATGGGTTAGCATCTTGCTTTCAAAACAATAAATACCCCATTGCAAATAGAATTTGTCAAAGCATGCAATATCAAGGCAAAGGACTAGGCATACACGAGCAAGGCATTCTTGAACCAATACAGCTTCAGGGAAATTACAGACATCAAGGTCTTGGTTATTCCTCAGACAACAAAACAAACGATGTCAGTGGTACCTCCTCGATATTAGGGGCAACTTTGTCAGAAACAAATGTCAAAATGGATTCCATGAGAAATCCTTGTCATAAGATTGCTGCCAACACTCCCTCCACCCACACCATGAATCGTCATTCTATCATGAATCAACCTCCCCTTTGGGACCAACAAAAACAAAAGTCTTACAAATCAGAAGATCAAATTCAAATTTCAAAGGCCATTGAATCAAACAAAAGGACAAGTGGACAAATGAAATTAAAATGGATCCCAAAGAAAGACGGATCGAACAAAGACACCCACTCAAATGCAAAAGTCAATCACAATGTGGAGCGACAAGGCAAGAGGACTCCCACATATAACACATGTCCACCTCCTTCACAATGGTCATCAAGCAAGGAATCTAAAAGTGTTGGTTCCAAACACCATCCCTCCAAAATCCGTCATCCAACATCCCAAGTTTGGAAAATAAAAATTCATTCATCTAAATGTCCAAACAACCTTTCCATGTCTACCATCATTCGTCATAATCCTACATGTCACCTAAAGTCCAAAAATCCTACGTCACAAATCCGTCATGTCATGGCAGCAACTCTTTACCACAAGGACTCTCATGGCACTCTATTGCGATGTGCATATTTTGATAAGGCCAATGCTAGTATCAGAAAGGATCACAATGACATTGATCAATTGTATACAAGTGCTACAATCCTGACAAGACAACTCCTTCCGCCATAGTCATTATTGCGCCGCGCCTCTACATCGGCACCGCTGCTGGATCTCGTAATCACCGGGCGAGGGTTATCTAAAGCATCCAGTTATCCACAAAATCGGAAATGCGCACCAAAATGCACCGCCACCCCGATGAAAAACTTGGCAATAGGCATCTTGGTGACACCAAAAAATAAAAAATCAAAAGTCAAAAAAAAAAAATAGTAAAGAGAAAAAAATTTCATCCACCCGTGAAAACTTGGCAAACAAAGCCTTTGGATAAATAAATACCATGATGAAAACCCTGGCAACACACATATGTGTGTAAAATAAATCGCCTAAGGACTCTTAGCACTTGGGGGCAAGTCGTCTCATTTCCCATGCCTTCCTCATGACATTGACATCCATCTAAGCCCTATCATTTCCGTCCATTTTCCCACCTACCTTGGTCTTGACATAAAAATAGCACACATAAATCACGCTTTGAGGAAAACTCTTGACATGTCTATCCTTAAGTCATACATGATTCATAAAACATCATGTCATTGACCGTCATAGTCTTATTGTCATTATACGACATAGTCCTTAAAAATCATATGACAATTCCATTAATCTCATGTCTCCTATCTTTTACCAAGGCCACCCCCTATACTTTCATGTCTATCACCTATTTTGGCTTTCCCTTGTCAAACGGTCTAAGGATAATCATCATCCCATCTAGTCCTAACCAAGTCATTCCAAATGCAATGAGTCCAATTCATACAAGCGCATTATCCAAAACATTACTTGACTGCATTCCTAGCTCGGCTGTAGACCTCCATACTTTCGTCACTTTATTGTCATCGTCCTCACGTTGTTTTGGGATGCGTCCTTCCCACGTCAAACAATGTTGTCATCACTTGTCAATTGGTATTCAGCTTGACTAGGGGCACAATCATGTTTGTCCTTGGATTCTCATATGTAGGCATCAGTCATATGCATTTTTCACTATCCTCTTAAACGTCAAAATCCAAAAAAATCATAAAATGACAAAAAGACAAAAACACCATAAAATGTCCTAAAAAAGACAAAAAACATCATAAAATGTCCTGAAAAAAGACAAAAAAATCATAAAATGTCCTGAAAAAAGACCTAAAAATCATAAAAGGTCCAGAGAAAAACACAAAAACATCCAAATCAATGTCAAAATCCAAAAAATGGAGTCAAAGTTAGTCATGTCAGTCAGTCCATGTCATTGTCGAACTACGTTGTCTCTGCGCATTTGCTACGTAGGCAAGGCCATCAGTCGATGAGTCCCCGAGACATTAGGTCAGTCCTTTTAGGTTTGTCAAAATAAAATCATGGCATTTTTCACAATCGTCACATCACTCAAATAAGTCAAACATAGTCAAACTCGGACACAAGATAGTCATTCGAAACGTCAATGTCAAAATTGGTCAAAATTAGACAACACAAATTAACTAATCATTTGTCAACACTAGTCAACTTGCCAAAACATATTACTCAAAACAATGTCAATCTCGTCACTCTTTGGTCCTCTTCAAGATGTGTCCTTCTTGGAGTTAGACCTCGTCAAAATGTCCTTTGCCTTTTTCAGGATGTGTCCTTCCTAACAATAGGCCCCGTCAAACCGGCAACACCGTCAAATTGGAAAAACTCTTAAACTGTCAAATCAAACAAGAATTCAATCTTTGGCAAACAAACATTGGCAAACAAAATTACATGGTTGTTAATCTTTTTGGACTTTCTTATCTTATCTTTTGGCTATCTTGGCTATTTTGTCTTATATTTTTTTACTATCTTGTCTTTTGGTCATGTTACTAGCTACCTTGAGGATGTCTCATGAAGGATTTAGAGGTGCAATGACGTCTCTTGGCCTATTTTATTTTTGACTGCTGTCTGTGGATTGTCTTTACAAAAAGACTGGGGCAACTTCGCCCTTAGTATGAGTTAGGACATTCCTTGTCTGTGACTGTCTGTTTTTCAAGTGGATGACCTTGCACACCTTGGTCTATGTCATATCATGGTGTTTGTTGTCCATTTGTGTCATTTTTACTGCCCAATGATGATTAAGAGCAATAAATATTAGTCCTATGGCAATGTTTTGAAGGATTTGGTCTAGGAACTAACATGCATCTTCTTTAGTCGTGTCATCTTCTCTCACTCGTCTCATATAGGCATTGCATCCATATCATCATCCATATCTTTTGCACTAACATTTCTTCATCTCTTCATATTCTAGTCTCCTAACCAATTTCGAGAGCACACCCATGTTTTTCGAACCCGTCTGTCCTCTCAAGGGGGCATACCGTAACCCTCCTCATCATTCTTCCTCATCTTATTTTGCACTGGGGCATTTTTTTTGGCTTATTTTCTTTGTCACAATGCGACATGCTACATTATGACAAAGAGGGGCAAAATGTAGACATACCGTCCTAGGTTTAAAACTCCTTTATTATTCTAACATTGCCCTCATTCTTAATAATTAAATACCAATTATTTAATTGCTTTCAAAGTCATAATTTCTTCTATTAATTAAATAATTTTAATTATTTACTAATTCATTTTTATTCTTTATTCTTCCTGATTAATCAAATACCCTATTTATTTAATTACGTCACTAATTAAGTCCCCTTCTTTCTAAAAATTAAATAGATTCTATTTATTTAATTTTATCCACTATTCACCTCATAAATTCTCAAATAATTATTTTAATTATAATTATTCATTGGCCTCTTCACTATAATTAAATAAATTTTATTTATTTAATTTGGTCCATTCTTTCCTTTGAATTTTAACAAAACTATTTTAATTCAAAATGATTTCTTTTTGTCACATTCCTCCATAATTAAATAATATCTTTATTATTTAATTATTTACTAGTCACCTGGAGTAAATAAATTTTATTATTTGACTTCTCCAGCAACCTCTTTGTCCGTGCCAGCCTTATCTTCCAATTTAATTCTTGACTTTTGACTTCTCATTTAATTTCAGCCCTAGATTGAATTATTTTATAATTCAATCTCAACCCTTCATTCTTACCTGTTGCCCTAATTTTGACCTAACCCTAATGTGCACAACAACATTTAATCTTGATCATTGATCCTAGGGTTTTGGTCATCTTTTCATCCTGGCCACACATTCAAAATTGCAATTTTTATAAAAGGGCAATTTTGTTCTCATCTACAGATCTCTCAGCTCTCTTGACTTCTTGCACTCTTAGTCTCTCATGTTTAGATTTCAATTTATGCTACTAGTCTTACAGTCATAGTCACTTACAGTCATAGGTATTTTAGTCCATTGTAGGGACATTTTATTTTCTGCAAATCCTTCAACACTTGCATAGGGCTTAGTCATTTGTCATAGTTGCTCATACAAATCTGAGGGCATTTTTATTTATCTGCAAGCTAGGAGGTGTAACAAAGATTAATCATGGAAGGTGGGGACATAGGGTAACACTATCCCTTTTGTCTTCATATCACTTCCTTTGTACTTTGTTATTTTCATAGGAATTTTGATGTTATTGTGCTAACCCACTTAATAATAATTCAGATTTTCCCTTGATTACATTGGTGAACCCGACTCTCTGTTTTCTGTCATTTTTCCGTACAGTTGCCTGTATTTTTTGTCAATTTTGCAGGAACAAGTACAGAGTGCCGCAATCGCAGGCTCAAGTGCCGCAATCGCAAAATCGAGCCGCAACTGCCAAATTGAGCCGCAACTGCAAAATCGAGTTGCAACTGCCAAATCGAGTTGCAACTGCCAAATCGAGCCGCAACTGCAAAATCGAGCCGCAACTGCCAAATCGAGCCGCAACTGACAAATCGAGCCGCAACTGACAAATCGAGCCGCAACTGACAAATCGAGCCGCAACTGACAAACCGAGCCGCAACTGACAAACCGAGCCGCAACTGACAAATCGAGCCGCAACTGATAAATCGAGCCGCAACTGACAAATCGAGCCGCAACTGCCAAATCGAGCCGCAACTGAAAAATCGAGCCGCAACTGACAAATCGAGCCACAACTGCCAAATCGAGCCGCAACTGACAAATCGAGCCGCAACTGTCTGGTAAAATTTTTCTTTCAGTTTTGAGGTTCTGATTTTTAGATTTTTGGGTTTTTCTATTTACTGGTTTTCTGGTTTTCTATTTCTTTTCTGTGTCTTTATTCCTGCAAGTTAACTAGATTAGATTTTTCTTGTATTACTAATCTTTTCTTGTAGCGTGTGGCAATCCTCATTCGTGTGTCCAAGACCATTGCATAAGAGACTACTAATTCATTGTTTGCAGATTCGAATGTCAAAGAAGGAAGAGACACACATTGTGCCTGTTTTTCATAGATTAGCAAACATTTGATTTTGGCGCATATAAAAAGAACACATGTCTTCTTTGGTTGATTGTGCTTGCAAGATGGTAGGTGAGTATGCTCTCACTTGGTGAAAACCTTGTGATCAGAAAACCAGACCCATCTTTATTTGTTAATTACCCTTCACGATTCGGTATATCGGGGAGTATCCTCTGCAGATTCGCATGATCCTCGGGTGAGAAACGTTAATGACGAACTTAAATTGCTCGTGGGAAAAAGTACTCACCCCAGATCTACCTGCATCGTAGCACCCCCGACATCAGGGACTTCCGGTATATGGCAAAGTGTCTTGGGAAAAGCCCAGCGAACAGCCGGCCCCAATGAGATGGATCCTAAAGGGGACTCTCGCCGCATGGATCACGCCTACCTAACGAATGCCCGAATCCAAACCCCGGTAAGCCAATCCTATTTGCTAGCGCAGCACCGGTCGGTGTGAAGGCATCCACACTTTCGTAGTTTGTAGTAGATGTGATCAGCTCGCCATGGGAGTTTCATGGGGGTTGGAAGCTTGGTTGGCCTGAGAAGAGAGTGCACTGTAAGGGGAAGCCCGTGCAGCCAAGCTTCTGAATTCACACGCTACAAATATGCGGTTGGGGAAACCCACGTGGAATCTAGTGAATATTGTCATGGCCTAACCTAGGATTGTACTTATTTGATGTGCGATTGGTTACACCCAAAACATTATGCTTGTCAAAGTGCTTGTCAGATTTTTTTCAAAACATTATACACAACATTCACAAATCTGGACACAAACAACCGACCTTGGACAACTCATACTTTTCAACAAGACATCAAAATCTCAGTCCTCATTTTGAACTTAGACTCGGCATTGTCCATCATAGTTCTCATTTGGCATCTAGCTTGGCATTGGTCATTTTCCTTAGTCAACATCTTCATTGTCCATCATAGTCCTCATTTGGCATCTAGCTTGGCATTGGTCATTTTCCTTAGTCAACATCTTCATTGTCACCTTGACATTTGACATTTTATCACCTTGCATTGGTCATTTTCCTTAGGAAAACGTCATTATCACCTTGCATTGACATACTCCAAAAATTAGTGTCATAACTTGTCATCTTAGTCTTCATTGTCATGTGGCATTAGTCATTTTCTTTAGACAACATTGTCATATTGCATCCCTTATTATCCAAAAAAATCCAAAAACATAGTCTTGCATTGTCATCCTTTATCAAAAAAATACAAAAACATAGGCTAGTGTCATCCTTGCATTTACTTATCATTCTCATCATCCTCATTTGAGCAAATCCCTTTTACGGTTGAGACTAGGCTTCAAAGACAACAACAACAAATGGCAAACTTTGGACAAGATTCCAATCCCAACATCGACAATAACACTTATGACACAAACCAACATTGGACCTTTTCCGACCCATTTCACAACATGAACATGCAACCTCCCATGAACATGCCATCTTCATCAAAAAACATTTTTGAACCATTCATACAAAGAGCCCAAAATGGACGAGTATATTTCAAAGACATAGAAGCTTCCAAGCAAAATCCTCACATAGTCTCCTTTGTAAAAAAATATCTCTTACGTGACCCTCAAAGGCATCTAGCCATGCTTTTGGACGAAGGGGCTAAGTTACCACAAGGCTTTGACATAAATACCTTGCCACCATCCATCTACCCTCACCATCAACAGTCACTTGACATGAATCCTACCAATAATTCACAACAAACATCCACTTATCACCCTTATCCTAATGTTGACAAGGGAAGTCAATTGTCCACTAGTCCATTCCATACCTCCACGCCATATTCTGACCCTTCACCTATCAATTCCGTCCAAGTCCACATGCCTTACCAACCATCTACCAACACATGTCACGTCCCCACATCATACCATATCAATTCGGCCCAAGTCTCCACGTCCCATTTTAGTCAACCTTACTCCAATCCAGTCCAAGTCCCTATATCATTACCAACTAATATAGCCGAAGTCCCCATGTCACATCATATGCCATCACATCCTACTCCACTCCAAGACTCCATGTCATATCCGGTCCAAGTCTCCATGTCATACCCTAGTCCTTCACATACTAGTCCAATGCAAGTACCCATGTCATATCCTAGTCCTTCATATACTAGTCCAGTCCAAGTTCCCACATCCTATTCTAGTCCTTTGGTCATTAATCCTTTTCAAGTCACCCCCTCACAAGCCACATCTAGTCATGAAAATTCTATCATAGCCCAAAGTCAAATCCCATTTAATAAACTTGAGGATACATGTCAAAATGAAAGCCCAAAGCATGACCTTATAATGTCACCCTCATGTCAAGAACAAGGTAGTTCATCCAATGACCCTATCTTTCAGTCCATCCATGAAGTCCTTCAAGACAATCATGACATCCATAACACACCTCTCCTTGACAACGGCTCTATTTCTGACTATATAATCCATGACAACCCCATCTTCGAGCAAGACCCTACCATTGACCAAGAAGTCCAAAATGATCCACTCATTGACCTTTATGCAATTCATGATCAAACACTTGCCGACCCTATACAAGCCTTGACTATTGACACTTCCTATGATGAGACACTTGCCTTCATGGGACACATAGATGATATTCCTCCAGAACAAGAATCTTCCACTAAGGACATGCTTGCATATGATCAAGTTATAGCTAAAATCATTGGACTCTATGACACTAAAAATAATGATGGCTTTGACATTGCCTTGAAAGCACCAACAGAGTCATTTGAACTTGACATGTCGCATGATCAGACAAAAGATATCAGTCAAGAATATGGCCAACAAGACAATGAAGCTAAGACACTTTATCAATTAGGGGCATCTATCTTTGTTAGAGCAGGATTTCTTGCAAATGAAAATATTACAAGTGACAGTGTCCATAGACATCATGATGGGTTAGCATCTTGCTTTCAAAACAATAAATACCCCATTGCAAATAGAATTTGTCAAAGCATGCAATATCAAGGCAAAGGACTAGGCATACACGAGCAAGGCATTCTTGAACCAATACAGCTTCAGGGAAATTACAGACATCAAGCTCTTGGTTATTCCTCAGACAACAAATCAAACGATGTCAGTGGTACCTCCTCGATATTAGGGGCAACTTTGTCAGAAACAAATGTCAAAATGGAGTCCATGAGAAATCCTTGTCATAAGATTGCTGCCAACACTCCCTCCACCCACACCATGAACCATCATTCTATCATGAATCAACCTCCCCTTTGGGACCAACAAAAACAAAAGTCTTACAAATCAGAAGATCAAAATCAAATGTCAAAGGCCATTGAATCAAACAAAAGGACAAGTGGACAAATGAAATTAAAATGGATCCCAAAGAAAGACGGATCAAACAAAGACACCCAGTCAAATGCAAAAGTCAATCACAATGTGGAGCGACAAGGCAAGAGGACTCCCACATATAACACATGTCCACCTCCTTCAAAATGGTCATCAAGCAAGGCATCTAAAAGTGTTGGTTCCAAACACCATCCCTCCAAAATCCGTCATCCAACATCCCAAGTTTGGAAAATAAAAAGTCATTCATCTAAATGTCCAAACAACCTTTCCATGTCTACCATCATTCGTCATAATCCTACATGTCGCCTAAAGTCCAAAAATCCTACGTCACAAATCCGTCATGTCATGGCAGCAACTCTTTACCACAAGGACTCTCATGGCACTCTATTGCGATGTGCGTATTTTGATAAGACCAACTCTAGTATCAGAAAGGATCACAATGACATCAATCAATTGTATACAAGTGCTACGCATCCCACAAGACAACTCCTTCAAAGAAGGTCATTATTGGCATAATATGGCACCGCCCCCATGACGGCGACCGGGCTGGATCTGCACGCTTAGTGGTTATCTGTGCCATCCAAAGTATCCACAAAATCAGAAATACAAAAAAAATTAAAAATTAAAAAAATCGTCACCCCGATGAA
>VDFB02194450.1:0-29383 GCA_007258455.2 Sequoia sempervirens | reverse complement strand
GAATTTCACAGGTTATAAGGTAATCGAGTCTTGATAGATTGCAAGTTATTGTTACTACCATCCAAATGTGTCCATCACAAATCAAATCTACTTAATTTTTTAACTGCCAAACTTTGTAACAAGTGTTAAATGTGACTATGGTCCACTACTTACACAACCAAGGCCTCAAATGTATTCTCTAATTGTAATCAAAGGACTTTTGCTCTTCATTCATGTAAATCAACTTGCAAGGAAACACCACCAAGTGGTTTATTGGACACCTACATGACTAAAAATAGCAGCAAATTTACATTTAATTTCCATATGTCTAAGTGGTTAACGGGGAGGGAGTGTGTACTAGGCCTGTTTAAGTCATCATAAGTTTATGCTTTGACAATAATTTTTTTTGAAGTCATCTTAAATCTTCCTATGTCTAATTGCTAGGAGACTTTTGGTATGTTTTAAGGTAGGATGATTGATAAAAGAGCCCAAAGAGCCTTTCTCCATGGTATCCAGGTGCACATAGCAGTTTTCTCTTATATGGTTGGACATGATTTAAAGAACTTAGCTAAGAATTATTCATTTAACCTAAGGTTTTCTCATAATGCCATCATTGGAAAAGTATGATCAAATTCTTCTATTATGAAGAATTGGTCTATGTGCCTCTAGTAATCACTATAAATGTTTGTAAGGATAAAATGACTAATTGCATCAGGTAGGAGAGAATCAACTTTGAGTTCTTCAAAGATTATATTCCTCTATTCATAATTTTTAAGGGTTGTGTGTGGAGGAGATTATCACTACCAAGAAGGGAGGAGACCTTTCCTTGTGATGGAACTTCAAAATTTTTCTCTTTGTGTTCCATTTTTATCTTGCCTTATGTCTTTGGTCATCTATGGTGTTTGGGAAAAGCCTAAGGTTGGGGTTTTACCTTTGTCTTCATGTAAAACCCTAGTGCTTATCTTACGCCTTGGGTGGGATCTTTTGGGCCGTTACTTTTTGGGGAGGGTTTTAAAACAACTTAAGCCCCATTGCTTCATCTAGGCTGGGCCCCTTTTGATTTATCATTTTATTCCTTCACTTGAATTTATTATTTCCTAAGTCTTGGATGGTCCCGTGCTCCCTCGTTTAAAAAACAACTTATGTCATTGTTTACCATCGGCCTAGTGATGTCCCCCCATTCAATTAATAAATGTTTTATATTTTGTAGAGGGACAAGTTTGCGTGATTGTAGATCACTTATCATTTGATCTTAGTCGTTCTCCACCATTTCGTGATGACCCAACCACATTTTTTTGGTTGATCGCAATATCACGGGCGAGCGCCACGTGTCTCATTTAATGAAGCGAAGAGATGATAGAAATACTTTGATACATTTATCTGGTTTTAATACATTATGTAGCGGGTTACTAAAGCGTTTATGAGATGCACTTGTTTCAAATCAACAAAGATGTTATAATCTTAGTAGGAAAGGTGCTTGATGGTTAATGACAAAGCTGACAACTACGTTGAACGAACAAGATTACCGATGGTTGAGATCCACGGTTGCCCGCCACCATGTGATCAAAAGTTGCAAGGTCTTTATCGATCGCAATATCGCGGGTGAGAGAGCTACCAGTATCCAAAGAAGAGGGATGATTTTAAATTAAAAAATGATTTTGATTGCTCTAAATTAATATCTTGTTTGGAAAAATAAGATATCTCTTGAGATTTTTTATATAATAGTAATTATTTATAAAAATAAGATATAAAAATAATATGTTAAATTACTTCACATAAAAAGTAAGTTTCTAAAATAATATACTTAAAATTTAAAAAGAAATAATAAAATAGAAATAAAATAATTTCTAAATAATAGAGTAGAAATAAAATTGTTAAGGAATGAAAAATAATTATAATTTTTTAAGTTTTAAATTAATTTATTTAAAATCAGAAAAAGAAAATTAAATAAAAAAGGAATATCCTAAATTCACTATTACACATAAAAATTTGTTTCTTAATTACCTTATTTAAGACATAAAGAATATTCAATATTATTAGTTTAAGCTTTTACTAAAGGTTTTATTGTACAAAAATATTAAAATAAGATAGGATTTTCATAATAAATGCAAATATAAAATCAATTTAAAATTATAAAATTAAATACAGAGAAACTATAATTAATTTATTATTACACATAAAAAAAAGTTTTAAAATTAATATTAGGGTTAGAGTTAGAAAAAGGGTTAGGGTTAGGGTTAGGGTTAGAGATTAATTAGTCTTAGGGTTTGATTACAGTTAAGATTCAACTATGGTTAGGATTAGGATTCAATTGATGTTCAATTAGGGTTAGGGTTCAATTAGGATTTCCATTGGGGTTGGGGTTCAATTAAGATTAGGATTCAATTAGTGTTAGGGTTCAAAAAGGTTCAATTAGGGTTAAGGTTAGAATTATAGGATAAAGCTTTGGATAAAGGTTAGGATTAGGGTTGGGGGATTAGGACTCAACTAGGGTGAGGGTTAGAATTGAATTAGGGTTAGGACTAAGATTAATTTCAAGTTAGGGTAAGGGTTAAATTAGTGCTAGGTTTTAATAAGGTTTAGGATTCAATTAGTATTACAATTAGAATTAGGGTCGCCATTAGAATTAGGGTTAGTATTAAAATTATAATTATGAATAGAGTTTGAATTATAGCTAGGGTTAGAATTAGAATTAGGGTTATAATTAGGGTTAGGGTTATAATTAAGATAAGCTTTTGGGTTAGAATTCAATTAGGGTAGGTTTAAGTTTAGGATTAAAATTTAATTAGGGTTAGGGTTCAATTGGAGTTAGGATTCAATTAGGGCTCTAAGATAAATCTTGGAGTCAACATTAGGGTGAAGGTTGGGGTTAGGGTTAGGGTTTCAAAATGAATCTTGGGGTCAACATTAGGGTTAGAATTAGGATTAGGGTTTGAGTTATGGTTTGGGTTTAATTAGGGTTATAGTTCAATTATGGTCAGGGTTAGGATAAGGTTCAATTAGGGTTGTGGTTAGCGTTATAGGATAAAACATGGGGTAAAATTTAGGGTTGGGGTTGGGGTTAGGGTTAGAATTAAAGTAGGGTTAGGTTATGATTCAATTAGGGTTAGGGTTAGGGTTAATGTTAGGTTAGGGTAATAGTTCACCTAGGGATTTAGGGTTAGAGTTTTGATTATGGTTCAACATTAGGGTTATGGTTAGGATTATGGTTCAATTAGGGTTTTGATTAGGAGCTACAAGTTAATATCAGGGTTAGGGTTGGAGATTAATTAGTATTAGGGTTAGGGAATTATTACGGTTAAGATTCAAATATGGTTGGGTTAGGATTCAATTGATGTTTAAAATTAGGGTTAGGGTTTTAGGATAAATTTTGGGATCAAGGTAAGGGTTGGGGTTAGAATACAACTAGGATTAGAGTTAGGGTTACAATTATAGTAAGGGTTAATATTCAGTTAGGATTTAATTAGCATTAAGATTAGGGTTTATATTCAATTAGGATTAGGGTTAAACTAGGGTTAAGATTAGGTTAGGGTTATAGGATAAAGCTTTGGGAAAAGGTTAGGATTAAGGTTGGGGTTAGGGTTAGGACTCAACTAAGGTTAGGGTTCAATTAGGGATAGGGCTAGGATTAATTTTAGGCTAGGGTAAGGGTTCAAGTAGGGTTAGGTTTTAATAAGGGTTAGGGTTAGGGTTCAATTAGTATTACAATTAAAATTAGGGTTATGGTTTAATTAGTGATATGATAATGGTTAAGGTTTAATTAGTGATATGATAACGGTTAGGGTTTAATTTAGGTTAGAGTTAGAGTGTAATTAGGATTACGGTTTGGGTTCAATTACGGTTAAGGGTTCAAGTAGGATAAGGATTAGGGTTAGAGTGTAATTATGATTAGATTTTGGGTTCAATTAGGGTTACAAAATAAATATTTTATGTTAGTTGTAGGGTTAGGGTTAAATTAGCATTAGGTTAGAATTAGGTTTAATGTTAGGATTACAGTTAAGGTTCACTTAGCATTAGGGTTCAATTATAGTATGGTTAGGGTTATGATTTAATTAGGATCAAGGTTCACTTATGGTTAAGGTTCACTTATGGACCAACTGAGGAGGATTTTAAAGACCTCCTACACTTTGGGCTCTACAAGACCTGGGAGGGTGATCCCTTAATGCGTTTACAACCTCTGCACCATTATTGTAAACAACATTAACAACAAAAGATAATATCATTTAATAGCTCAACATAATGGATAATACTAAATAGAATTGGTTGTTCATCAGTAATATCAACTATTTGGAGCATGAGATAACTACAATAGATTCCACAATGTAAAATAGTCATTGATTTGCAATTTGTAGCAAGCGCTAGGTAAAGACAAAAAAAATACTGAACCATACAAATTAGTACAACTTAGATCAGTGCCATATATCCATTTAGGGGATTCAAATTCATAAACATCTAAGGGTTTATGACAGATTTAACACATAACATATAAGATCCTTGAGAACATTGCTTTACAATTTAATCAACATGTATTCTAACCCAATACTACTTATCAAATCCTTATACAAAACATATCCACCTACAATCCCATTCAAGCATTTTAATTAATTCCTTGAATTAAAGCCAAAACATAAATCATACACACCACAACAGTGAGATGAACGAGACAACCCTTGATTATCTTATTCAAAATTCAGATATGCATGTACAATGTAGAGACATAAGTTTGAATTAATCATTTCAATTCAAATGCCAGTACTATCATAAAACATAAAATCCCCATGAATTCAAAACCTACTACAGAATGACTCAAAACCTAAATTTCATTTTCCTTAAAACCATCGAACTTTACAATTTTCTTTGCAACTCTACCTAGGCTCGACCAAAAAATATCTAACTTGCTAACCCGTACTTCTAGCCTTGAAATCCTTCTTATAGAAATGAAGGAGCAAACAAGCATTGGGCTAGAAAGCACACGCGTCACCAACCAATTGGACCACTTTGTGACATTTCAAAATTTGTTACAACAAAAATTTCCTGGAGAATCCTCTTGTTCATCATGCTTGATGAGAATGATTGATGCAACAACAAAACTTCAAGAATTCCATGCCAAGACTGCCACAAAAAAAAACTGTAATCTATTGTAACTGCAACAGCTGACCTGTCAACCGTTAACAACCTACTCCTTTTTACTCCTCCTCAATTAAATATACATTTACCCATTTCTGGTATTCCTCATCAGTTGGCCAATTAAAATTGATTACCTCATTTACCTTGTCACTATAAGGTGTATACTTAACTGCCACCCGATTCGCTTCTCTTTCAAAAGATTCAAAGAATGAACTAGTGCTAATAATTTTATCCATACAACTCACCAATAAATCATAATCTGAGCCATCACAAATTAATCTAATTTGACAATTGATGACTTCATTTTCCCAATCCTACCATTGTTGGAGTGACTTGATATTTCCCTGCTCATCAATTATGTCAGGTAGCAATGTGTCACTCCAATCATCAAAGTTCTTCACCAATTCTCTGATCTTCCTACTCAAGTCATTTGGTAAGGTTTGAAAACCTTGTAATGACTTAACTAATACCTGAGTAGGCCTTAATGATTTGGGCCTATTATTTACATCAAACCTTGAAGCTTTATACATTATGTCAAGATCATTGGCCCTAGGGATCCATCTTTCAATTAATGGTACTACAACCTCCTGATCCCTATCAATATTCTTTATTGCACTTTATAATAAAGAATATAAAGAATGCACAGATGACAATCTGCCATCAAATTTCTCATTTAAATGTCTCAATACAAAATTTACAACCTCCCTTTGCTTTAAGAATATTCCCTCCTCACTCACCTTCAAGGATGCTTGTAACTCTGAAATCTTATGCATTAGCTGCTTCTTCGAAGGATCAACAGATTATTCCATTTCTTCATCAATTAGCTCTAAAGTAGGGCTAAGGGAAGGAGTTTGACTAGGAGACCCTGGTGTAGACACAATAGGAGAAGCAGGAGGCATTGGCCTTGATGTGGAAGGCAATGTTTTGATCCCTGGAGCACTTGATGTCTCCCTAATCTGCTTGTTCTTTAACCCGTTCACCTCAGTCTGCAGCTCAACATTCCTTTGTTGCATCTTGCTATATTCCTCAATTATGGCATTGTACTTCTCCATTAAGCTTTTCTTTTCAGCCTCCTCTCTTTTAGTAGTCTTTTGGGCCAATTTGACCACATTTACAGTCAAATTAGTAGCCTTTGTGGTTGAGGTCTCTAAAGCTCTCTTTATTATCAACCCTCCTCTTAGATTTGGGTTAATATCAATAACATTTGGCTTTCTTCCTTGAGGGGCCAAAGCCAAAATTGCTAAAGTTTCATACTCTTCACTGAAGGAAAAATCTTACAATGCTACCTTGAACTCTTCTTCAGAGTCTTGTAAGGGGTGCTTGGACTTCACAATAGCATTGAAAGCTAGAGCATCTGCAATGTATCATTCAGGTAAAATCAAGACACCAGCTTGATTTACTAATTTTCTCCCCTCCTTAGGAATGATGTTCTTGAACTCTTCCATTAGTTTAGCTTTCACTTCATCATCATTCTCTTGGTATGACCTATCAGGTCTCAATTCTCTTCTCCTCTTGCATTTATCTTGATATTCTTCCAATTTCATTCTCCATACTAGTTGCAAGAAGACCAAAGTTTTTACAAATGCATTGTCATCTAGAAACTCTTTAGATGCCTCCATTCTTGCATCTTGTACACATTTTCCAAGTTCATATCCAGATCAGAGAGAACCAATTCAGCCGGCCTAGGAGGGGAAGGCATACCCATTTGCATGTCCTGGTTAGTGACAATAATCTCATCCACCAAATCCTCTTGTGATCATTCAATTCTTTTCCTTTTAAGGCTTGGGTCTAATGGTGGTGGTGAGGGACTATTTTCAGGTGATGCATCCAAGTCAATAATCTTGATTGCTCCAGGTGTTTTGAACTTTGGACCTTTCTGTATAGGAAATTTCATTATTTGCTTTCCCTTTCTATCCTCTTCTTCTTCATCACTACTATCATTTCTCTTCCTTTTGTAAATAGGCCATCTTTCTGTAGGTTGGTAAGCTGGCCTCACTTCAATTGGCCTGACATCTTGCTCCTGTATGCCCAAATCTGACTCCAAGTTTATCTTTTTGGTCATCAAGGTGCCCTTGATTTCTTTGAAGTTGCCCATCAAGAAGTCAATTTTCTTATGATATGGACTAAACTCCATCAATGGATCATACTTTGGATCCATTTTGTGCAAAATAACCAATAGCTTGTCATAAGCTACCCACTTCTCCTTGTTCAACTCTTGCTTATTTAGGTCAAATTCATTTCTAATCAAGTCTTCAGGGAAGTTGAACTCATGCACAAACTTAGCACCTTTTATCCTTTTTTCTGAAAAGAGCAAAGAAGCCCTCAGGATCATGCTATCACTTGGGGCCACACTTCTAATGGTATTCCTCAAAAAATTTCCCAAAATGTATCTAGCCTCCCTTTGAAAAAACAAAATCTGACACCACAGTGTAATCTAGGAAGAATGTTCCTTTACCTTTCCCAGTAAGGTTGTCCTCATGGATACAACCAATCTAACACATGAATTCTGCAAACCCCACTCTTGGTGGCACATTGTACGACAATATATGAGGGGTCCCCTAAAAAACATACACTGTCAAGACAGTGCTGACTGGGTATGGAATGATATCACCCCAGTTATGGCAAACCTTCAATTTTGGCTTCCTCCCCTTTGGTCTGAGGAAATCATGCAACTCCTCAGGAATCTTGGGTACATTTACCATCAGCCTGGCTCTCAATCTAGAAGCAAAACAATTGTCAAAATGCACATAACTAGTGTTTTCCCTATTACATGATAAATCTGCAGTCCATACCTACAGCGACAATCTTTCTCCATCAACCCACTGCCTTAACTCCATCTTCTCAGAGAAGAATTCAAAATTCTTATACAAGAAAATATACATTAACATGGAATACCAGAAGAATGGAGTGCCTGTATCATTTTTTTGCAACTTTGACAACCCTTCATGTATCTTTTCAGCCAATAAAGAAGCAAAATCATAAATTATTGAGAAATTAGGGTTTTGTATTTGCACCCCCATAAACATGTAAGCAATAGGCATCACCGTGTTGGGGTGAAAACCAAAAATTTGGCACAATGAGTAAAAGGTAGCCAAGAAATGCTTTGCAAAGCAATTTAGTCTGAAAGGTTCTTGGTCATTAGGGATAATATGGAATTTTGAACCTCCTACCCTAGCCAAATGAGGTGGGAGCAACTTAGCTCTGAAAAGTGATTTCAACCTCCCATATTCTTGCTTCATCTCTTCAAGATCAATAGGAACCAAGAATGTACTAGGCTCATTCAGATCAAAAACCTATCGAAATTCCTCTCTGTTGATGCTTAACATAACCTTTCCATCATTATCTTGAATCACCCATGTGACAGGGTCATATCATGCAGCCACTGCCCTAAGCAAGTCTATATCAGGGAACACATTCGGTACCACTAACTTCCCCATATCATACATCCAACCATTAGAAAAGGGGTGGGGAAAATTTCTCTATCCAGACCATAATCTAAACATCTCTAGACCAGTAAGAGGAACCATAGCATCAACTATGTTAGAACAATTATATAATAATCCCTCCCCTAGAGTTTTTCCTCGCATCAAAACCAACCCCTTCTTCCTATCATTTGTCGACAAGGGCAATTGATCTAGGAAATCATCATATAAGTTTCTACTTAAATAATCAATCTGGCTAGAGTGTTGCTTTATCGGTGCCATCCTAAGTAAACTAGGGCTTCCTTGCTATTTAAAACTTTAAACAAACTAGGGCTTAACAAAATATGAAATTACAAAACAAAACCTTGCAATTTCCCACAATTCAATTAACTTATAGCCATAAAACAACTATCGACAAGCCCTACGACAAGCACACAAATTTTTTCCCCCAAATTCAAATTCAGAATAACCAGGAGATACAGAAATGAACTCACGACTTTGTGCTTGTAGAAACCCAAACTCTTGTAACAATTTGTAACTTCATCCTTGGCTCTACAATTCTTCTGCAAAGATGTTTTGAATGCTTTATGATACCAAAAGCAGAAGAAAAATTGCTTTATTTCGATCAAACCCTGGCAGTAGATGTCATGTCCTCCATTAAAGCTTACTTGTGTGCTACATGAATGACTCCAATCGCATTCGATGTAGATTCAAATATTGGTCATTGATCTTTCACCTTGGTCAGATCATCAAAAGACTGCCTTCAAATCAAACTAACATAATCTCCATCGTGGCAACAAGGGGCGGGCCCACCATACCATGTGTTTCCAACAAAATCTATGTGGCGCTCGCCCACAATATCACAATTGATAAAAACCTCGCAACTTCTAATCACGTGATGGCGGGAAACTGTGGATCTTCAACCATTGGCAATCTAGTTCATCCAACACAGTCGCCAACTTTGTCTTTAACCATCAAGCACCTTTCCTACTGAGATTATAACATCTGTGTTGATTTGAAGCATGTGCATCTCATAAACACTTTAGTAACCCACTGCATAATGTATCAAAATCAAATAGATGCATCAAAGTATTTTATCATCCCTTCGACATCACCAGATGAGACACGTGGCACTTTCCTATGATATCGCGATCAACCAAGACAGTCTGGTGCGGTCATTGTAGGATGGTGGGGAATGGCTGAGATCAAACGATGATTGATCAACAATCATGTGAACTTGTCCCAAATAAAAAAAATTATTAAAGGAATAAGGGGACATCACTAGGCCAACGACAAACAATGACATAAGTTGTCACTTAAATGAGGGAGCATGATACCATCCAAGACTTAGGAGAATAAAATTAAACGAAGGAAATAAAATGAAAAAACTAAAGGGGACCAGACCTAGACAAAGTGATGGGACTTAAGATGTTTTAAAAACCATCCCAAAAAGTAATGGCCGAATAGATCCTTCCTAAGGCGTAAGATAATACTAGGGTTTTACATGAAGAAAAAGGTAAAACCCCAACCCTAGGATTTTCCTAAACACCATAGATGACCAGAGACATAAGGCAGGATAAAACTTTGAAGTTCCATCAAGTAGATGGTTAAAAGGGTAGAGGGGAGAGAGATGTGAGTGAGAGAGAGAGAGACCTGAGAGAGGGAGAGGGGGTAGGAGGGTGAGACTTGAGAGAGAGAGGGAGGGAGGGAGGGAGTGGGATATAGATAGAGGGTAGAGGGTTTAAGGGTTAAGGGTGTATGGTTTGGGGTTAAGGGTAGAGGGGAGAGAGATAGAGGAAGTGAGAGAGAGAGACCCTGAGAGAGGGAAGGGGTAGGAGGGAGAGTCTTGAGAGAGATGGAGGGAGTGGAAGAGAGATAGAGGATAGAGGGTTTAAGGGCTTAAGGATTTCATGGGTTAAGAGTGAGCTATGGGTATGGAGAGACATAGGAGTGAGTGAGAGAGAGAGAGACTTGAGAGAGGTAGAAGGGGTAGGAGGGAGAGACTTGAGAGAGAGAGAGAGAGAATTAGGAGGGGGAAGGGAGAGGGGAAGAGGGGAAGAGGGGAAGAAACAACCCATTAGGTCTACACATAGATAAAATATTATAAATCAGATCTCCCATACATATTTTGTTGAAACCTAGGCTTGAACCTCTCATTTCACATGCTTTTCTTCACAAAACTCTTGAGGACAACAACTATACCTTCTTTATTTCTCATCCTACACCCTATTCATGCATCCTACAATTAAAATAGTATCCATGGGGCCTCTTACACAAGGTACAGTAATCACAAAAAGTGTAAGAGCCTCTTTATATCATGTTTGGACTACAAAACCAAAAATGTGGTAACCGAGTCAGATGCAAAGAAATGAAGCTTTCTTTAACTCAAATCAATGCCTTAAGCCCTCAAATTAGATTCAAATCAAAGCTAACCACATATCTCATGACTGGAATTGATTTCACATCAAAATATGGCTGCATGTGACCATACAAAGTTCGATAATAGGAAAAATACAGAAATTTTGAAGAAAAAATAGATTTTCAAATGTCAAGAGCTTGTATTTTAAATCCTCAACCATCAACAACCATTACAATGATCACTTTATGCCTTTTAAATTCCTTTACACATCAACCATTGAACAACCACCTCTACAACTGACTTTTTAATCTTTTATGATCACATGAAACATAAAACACACTAATTTCAAGGTTGTTAACATCACTATTGAAATGTTTTAATTTTTTGACCTTTCAAACATTAAAAAGTACATCATTAAATTAATTATGTAATGGCATAAAAATTAAAAACATCATGAATTAATTATGTAACCACATAAGTCAAATATAATTCTATCAAGAAATTAATATCAAATAGATAATATAATCGCATAACTCATACATTTCAATGTCATTGATCTTCTTTTGCATCCAACTCTTTGTCTGTATCATCCGATCCAGATTCGACATTGTAAGGATTGGTCATATAATCACCATCATCATCAATATCAATTTTGATAATGTCATCATCCACATGGATATCATCTTCATGAACATTAAGTCCTACATCATCATGATCTATTTCCTCCTCTTCGACATCTTTGTCAGGGACATCATCAACTAACTGTTGATCTTGATCATCATCTACATCATCTTCTAGTTCTTCGGTATCTTCTTCTTCCACCATATTATACTTTACTAGAATTCCTATTGGATCATGTATAACAACAAATGACCAACTCGATTTACCTGGAACCTCTGAGTAAAATACCTACTCACATTAGCTTGGAAGAACACAAGGCTCATTTCCAGCTTGCTTGATCAACCTTGTATTAACCATGGTAAATCCATTATCATGTTCAATAACAGTTCTCTCGGGATTATTTTCATTCAATCGTAGCCTGTACCATAGGACAACAAACATAATTAATCTAAAGGACTTAAAGTCACACTCAAGTATATCATCCAAAATATGATTGTATCAATTTTTTGAGACTTTTGGATGTATGTTGCTTCTAGATGAAACATTAGTCACCTGAAAGACTGCAGTTATTACAGAATCACAAGTTTTCTTCATGTCATCCAACATTTTGATTCAAAATTTATGACCATTGTACCACATAGCCTTGTGGTGTTTCATATGCAATATGTCAAACATGTAAAAATTATTGCAATATCGTTAGTTGATAAACATATTTATTCTTGGCCGAATGTATGCAAAGAAAACAATCTCAACATATATATACATCAATATAATTGAAAATAATTAAATAATTTGGGTGATTAATATATTTATACATACCTGTTTATCTCTTAAACCATATGCTAAATCAATTTCCCTTTGTGTAACATTGGAATCTCCATTACGATGAGCTTCTTTAACCAATGAAGCCACACCTTTCCATGTTAATGCATGACCAAATTGTTGACATCGTTCAATCCATACCATCATCCAATCAAGATTGTTTGCAACATAATAATGTAGTGCATCCCACTCTCGACCAACTGTATCAAAAAAATTTGAAATTTACAAATGACGTATAATTAGTTAAATACCACAGTATACGACCTTAATTTATAATTGATGTATATTGAAGATTAAAAATTAAATAAGTGGAATATACATAAAAACCATATGTAAAATTTATTCCAATTAATCTCCATGACCATCTTATAATTACCTCTCACTTTCCTCTATCTACTTTTCGCCATCAGGTACTCCCCTTCTAATTTGTTAATGGAGTTGGGATCCCAAACACAATCTACATGGAACTTTGCTGCAAACTTAGGAAGATATTCACTAATGTACACCATGGTCTAGTATACCATATATCCCTCCACCATAGAACCCTTAGGATGTGCTCTTTATCTAACCAAATCCTTCAAAAATTTCAAGTGCCTCTCAACCATCCACATTGACCTTGTGTGTATAGGTCCACACAATTCAATCTCCTCAACTTGGTGTATGAGGTAGTGTTCTTGTGCATTGAAAAATGTTGAAGGTAGACACTTTTACATTTCACACATTAGACGAGGAATTTTTCTTTTTCAATAATTTATATCTTCTTTATGGATTTCTTTAGATGACGGCCATCTACAAGTGATTCAAGGTGTAAATATATTAATGAGATTTAAAAAAAAAATATATTATATTACATAACAAGTAAAACAAATGGAAATTATAAGATGTATACAACAAATTGAACAAATATCGCTATTTACCTCATGTATTTTCCAAGATCATATATAAATTGCTTGACATTATTGTTGAAGTTGTCTAGGAGAGATAGAGGTAGAACGTACTGCAACAATTATAAAATGATCTTTTCATTATTTTTCCAAAAGTAGTAAACATAATACACTGAAAAGTACATGCATTATACAAGTGTATATACTATACTAGAATAATTACCTTAATGAAGGTATGCCAATCATGTGTTTTCATCCCTAACCCAAATTCACCTTTCTTTGTTATTATATTGTTTATGTTCACAACAAATCTTGTGAAATCGAATTTTCAGTATGACTTCTTTTATAGCATTGCTTTGCTACCCTGTTAATAACCAAGGAAGGGCACTTATATTAATTTGGTTTCCATCGCTATTTAATTGAATGACATTTTTCATTGCATGATTGGCTTCTTGAATGTCACTACAAATTTTTATAATATTTTCTTTGTCATGCCTTCCATCCAATATTTTCTATAACGTTTCTGTTATATTTTTTTCGATATGCATTGTATCAAACAAATGCACAATTTGTAGCTGCTCATAGTAAGGTAACCTACTAAATTATCTGGGATAACTTTTCAGTCCTATGGAAGCCAGACCATTAATGCCTTGACGACCTTCATGAAGCATATAAGTTAAACAAATTAACAACGGCAATCATTGTCAATTACAACATGAGTAAACACAACACAATATAAAAATATAAATTCAAAACATATCATATATGATAGATAAAAATTTGATCTGATGTATAACCTTGACGATTAATTCTATTATATTCCAACTTCCATAGGCGAGGTGTCATTCTTCGTGGTTTTGATGTAGTCTCTTCTTTCCCATTGAAAAGATCCTTTTTAGTAGTTTGATACTTATGATTTCTATGGAGGAAGTGACTATACTCATCAAACACCTGCTTTCCTAAACTTGTTGAACGATGAGATTTCATCTTTGGACCACAAATTGGACATGCAAATTTTCCCTTTGTTTGAAGACCTGCAAGATCATATATAATTGGATTAAATATGTCAATTTTTATAATTATATATAATGAATAGATTATTTTAAAAACATGCATGATATCTACTTCATAAAATTAAATATTGTTAAAGTATAGTCGAATGTTATAACATACCACAAAAATTTGTTAGCCCTAGGGAATCATGAATTGTCCATACAAGCATTGCATGAAATTGAAATTATCTTTGTCCTATTGGTCTAGAGATGTCATACATAGTGACGCCATTCCATAACTTTAGTAACTTGTCGATAAGAAGATCGATATATATACATTCATATCTTTAACTTGGTACTTACCTAGTTGAATGAACATAAATATTACATAATTATTATAACCATTTTACTGCAATATATATAAATTAATGTACATGACTATTGAATGAAAAAAATATAAGTAATTATGCAACAAATAAGACAAATGAGATGCTACTACGTTAAAGAAAATTGATGTAAAAAAATACCTGGAACAATCATTGACAACATTATGTGCTCCCTCTTTATTGACATCCATGGAGGAATGTTATTGTTGATAACAAAAATAGACCACACCAAGTAAATAGATCTCAGCTCTTCAAATGGATTGACACCGTGCTCCCAATGAAAGCCTGAGATTATGAGGTTCTTCTTTAAAGTGTGGCCATTTTTCCTCCACGTCCCTAAATGCAGAACCATCTGCAGGCATTCAAAGAATGTCATCTCCACTTCTATTCTATGTATGGTAATCCATAAATTGTGCTAAGTTGCTCACCTAAATAATCGTTGCATACGTGGAATAATGGGAATATAATGAAGAACCTTGCAAGGCACTTTTTTTGTTAGTTGATTTGTTCGATATCTATTGATATGAAATTTTGGGCATTCTGTTGCAAATTCATGTTGTTTATGATATATAATATAATCATTGGGACATGCATCTATTGCTTGATACTCCATTCTGATATCTTTCATAATGCCAGATAAATCTTGGTATGAGTGAGGTAAAATATTTGATGGTGGTAACAAAAATTCACCAATCAATCTACAACAAAAAATAATTTTTTAATATAAAGAATATTAATGGTACATATTTCATCATTTATTTACTATTGATGAACTAACAACAATTAAAATAGATGAAAAAAGATGACATATATGACATACCTTAACATCTGTGAGATTTCTATGTTTGATAAACCATTCATAACCTTCAAGTTCAATAGCAACAATACAACAAAGAGAAGAGTTGTTTGGGAGCCTTCATAAAGGGGCTCGTATGCCTTCACAAGTATAGGTAAATCATGAACATCATCAAAGTTATCTCAATCATCATGATCAGCTCTGCCACTAAATGTGCCATGGATCAATGTATTTGTACCATCATATTCAACTGTGTTTTCTAGTGCATGATCATCTTCTTCCATAGGATCATTAACTTTATCTTCGATATTCACAGCTCCTTTTTTTTCCTATTACAAAAACACATTCTCTAGGTAGTGATAATCCATATCATGTGCCTTAGGGCGCCCCACCTTTATAATAATGATAGACAAAAATAAACCATAGATCATGATCAAGTGATTATATATATATATAAAATATTAAAACGATATAAACATTTACAAATTCAATCAATATAAACACATATAATGAACAACTTACCAATGGACAATAATCATTCCCCCTTCAATGTGACCATGTTTCCTACAATGTTTTTCAACTATTGTGATTAAAAGTCATCTCGTCTTTAAGCCCTTGCAATTATTGCAAGGACAATAAGATTTCCCATCACACTTTCTTTTCAATCTAGCTCCCACAATCTATCAAGTGTCTCTTCACTTTGTTTTGGACTAATATTATCTGACATGATTTTTCTTTACCAAGCTTGACTATTTAGATCTTCAAAAAATATCAAACTCACACTCAAATTATTTGTATTCATAGACAGGTAACAAAATCTAACAATTTCAATATTTTACACCAAAAAAATTTGGCATGCAACCACCCCTGCAAAAGAGAAGATAGTATGAAGTTAATGACCCCAAAAAATATTTTAAAATGCTAATTCTAAAACTTATTAAATTTTGATTTTACTATGATTTCCAACCATTAGACTCCTAAAATCAGAATATTGAACTTGATCACAAACTTCCTACAATGATGAAGGTAGCAAGCTAGTAAGAGCAAGTGACCCATTCCTAAAGAGCAACAAGTCAGAATCATCATTGCTAATGTCTATATGGATTTATCCTTTTAGTTAAAGATGTAATGTGTCACTTCTTTTGACAAGCTTATCCCTAGGGCCTTTAACATTGAGAGAGCCCTAATCTCACAAGGAAGCACACACTAGTAGAGTTTGGCAAATAAATGACTAGGTGACTAAAATTTTTAGTCACAACAACTAAAAATGACTAAATTCTGCTCATTTTTTGCAACTTAGCTATAAATGATTAAATAAATTACTAGCTTGGTCGTTGATTAAAAATTATTTAGTCACACAAATAAAAATGACTAAATAGTTAGTTATTTGTTTAGTCACAATCCATTTGAATAAATCAGTTAAGGAATCAAGAATATAGCCCACAAAAATACTCTAAAACTTTAATAAACATACCCTAAAACTTTTTGTCAAAATCTTATGGTGTAGGAGCACCTAGGAAGCATGAGGTAGCACTAGGAAAATTTGTGAGCCTAGGAAGAAATTTTGTGGTTTTAATGTTTTAAGGTCATGTTGACCACTTAGTTTGAGTTAGAGGTGTTAGAACATGTTAGGAGGAAGGTGGATCAGTAGCTCATGGTAGAAAGGATGAGTTTCACAACTTGTTTTCACTAGGATTCACTAGGAGTTGGAAATAAAGCCCAAAATGTTGCATTTGTGCAATTTTGGCCTATTGTGGTGGTTATGTCCGACAAAGGGGAGAAGCAACCACTTTGTAAACCTTTAAAAGGTGGACCTCAACTTGTAAGTGAGGTTGGAATCATTTGAGTTTGTAATTAGTTTGAAATCAAGAAAACAATGATAGTTTGAGTGGGCATTTCCTATTTTTGTTCTTGTTTTTGAATTTGTAGGTTAATGGATTGAACATGGCATCTGGTACAGATTAGGATGTAGTGACATTTTCTTTGAAGAATTTTTTGGAACAGTAGATAGTAGGTTACTCACTTCCAAGTTTTCATGTAAATACTTTGTTCTTTCTTCAATTGCAGTTTTGATTGGTAAACTATGAAAAATGAGGGTTTAGTTTACATTTCCACTGTACCTAAAGTACGTGCTTGTTGGGAATGTGGCTAAGCTCCATGTTTGTTTATAAGGTAGAGGTAGGAGTTCTTAGGAGTTAGAAAAATATGGCAAAAGACTATTCCTAGGCAAGCTTGGTAGTGCCCAGTTAGGATAGTCAAAGAGTGCAGAGCACTAAGGTTGTAGGGGTACCAATCTCCTGGTGAACCACGGTGTGGAGAGGATGTGGATTTCCTTGCAGAGGCTTGGTAATAGGAAGGATGTTTAACATAGACTGGGAGGTGGTAAACAAACTGATTGCTCCCAAGGAGGTCAAAAACTGGCTTAAAACAAGCCTAAAATTGCTAAGTTAAGGGTTGGAGCAGCGTACGGACAGTGGAGGCTCCAAACCCCAAAAATATTTAAGGTGTGGGCAAGGGTACCAAAAATTCCAAGAAAATATTTAGGGTCATTTGGAAAATTTGGGCACACTCTCCATTTTTCTCGGGTTAGGAGGCCTAATTGGGGCTCTAGGGCTTATAGCCTTTTCTAACCCTAGGAGAGGGTTTGGTGGAAGCGATGGAGAATTGGAGTCTAGTGATTGAAAAAGAACCCTAATAGGTTGCTATGAAGCTTTTTACTACAAATTTACACCCTTGCAAGAACCTAACTGAATGTTGAGGGTAATTGGCCTTTAGGGAAGAGTAAGGGTCAAGGGTGAGATAGTGGCAAGGTACCAAGATTGGCTTGGTGGAATGAAAGAATGATGATAGTGGGGTTGGCCAGTAGGCCCAGGGGTACCAATACCTAAGATAGGACCTAAAGGTTAAGGTGGGAGAGTCACTTAGGAGTTCTTGAGAATAAGGACCCAGAGCATGGGACAGTGAGTGTTCCATCCAAACCTACCCTATTAGATTGGTATCAGAGCAAGTTAAAGATTTGGGATAGAATAATATATGTCAGAGGTTGAGTCTAGTGATTCTACCATTATGGTGACAAATGCACAATTGGTCAAGATGCTTGAAGGATAGGAGGAAGACAACAGGTTATTGAGGGAAAGGATAGAACAACTTGAGCAAGCACCCAATGATGTGTAGGTAGAAGGAAGGGTACCAAAGAAAGAAGAGGTTGTAGAGGAAGACAAGATCCTTGAAACTGACCCTATTTTGAAAGAAGATCCTTTCTTGAAGGCATTGAAGGCTTTGAGTCGAAAAGCACTTGAAGGCATACCACTGTTTAGTGGGAAAATGGAAGCTAATCTAGTTATTGACTGGATAGAGGGAATTGACAACCATTTTGAATGTGATGGAGTCACTGAAGCACAAAAGGTAAAGGTGGCCAAATCAAGACTAAGAGGTTCTGCCTTGACATGGTGGAAATTCATTTAGACAGAGAGGGAAAAGGAAGGCAAGCAACCTATTTCAACTTGGAAAGGAATGGTTGCAAAAGTGAGGGAAGCATACATGCCAGATGATTATGAGATTCAGTTACACAAGAAGAGACAAAGCCTATGATAGAAAGACCAAGATGTGAATACCTACATAGAGGAGTTTCAAAAACTTTGTATGAGGTCTAATGTGACAGAGGATGAGAGTCTCAAGGTGGCTAGATATCTTAACGGCTTGAAGTGGAACATTCAAGAGGTGATGGCTCTTTTAAGTCCTAAGATAGTACATGAATGTTACCAATTAGCTATCAAGATTGAGGAAAGAAACAAGAGGAAGCAAGACCATGCTTCTAAGGGCAGAGACAAAGGCAGAGATCAAAGAGATCAAAGAGGACAGCGAGGTGGCTACCAAGGTAGAGGCAATGACCAAAGAAACCAAGGAGAGTTTAAATCCATAGATCATGGCAATGAAACACCTTCTAGAGGAGGGTATAATAGAGGTAGAGTACCTCAAGGAGGTTCAAATAGAGGAAGAGGATTAGGCAGGAGTAATTCATACTTTGCAAACATGAAATGCTACCATTGTGGTCAAGTTGGACATCCATCTTATAGGTGCTGGGAGAAAGCATCTTCATCAAGCAATGAGAAGAGAGTGGATTATGCACAAGAGGACGCCATGAGTCCTAAGTCATCTAAGGTCAGTCACATTGAATCAGAAGTAGGGGAGAATCTGATGTTCAGTAGAGTTTTGATTAGACAACCAGTCAAGGAAGAACCAAAACAAAGGAGAGCTCTATTTAGAGTAAGGTGCAAGATACTTGGTAAAGTATGCAAGGTCATAGTAGATTTAGGTTCAACAGACAATATTATCTCAGAGGAGGTAGTAATGAAACTAAAATTGGAGAAGGTACCCCACACTAACCCCTACAAGGTCACATGGCTAAACAAAGGGCAAAGTGTTTTAGTGAATGAGCAAGTGATGGTGGAGTTTTCCATTGGAGGGTACAAGGACAAGTTAGTTTGTGATGTGTTACCCATGGATGCCTTCCATCTACTATTGGGAAACCATGGCAATATGACATAGGTGCCATATATGATGGGAAGGAGAACACCATATCATTCAAGAAGGATGGGAAGACTTTCAAGTTGTAGTCACTGTCAGAAGAAGAAGAGGGACAATCAAAGACACCAAGCATCATGTTGAGTAGTGGGAAGGAGTTCCTTAACAACCTACATCAAGGGGGTGAAGGATATGTGGTTATGTTACAACCTAAAGAAGAAGACAAGGCTGAAAAGACAGACATACCTGGAGCAGTCCTAAAGTTGTTGGATCAGTTCAAGGACATTGTAAGTAATGGTGCACCTGCAACTCTACCACCAAAGAGAGCCATAAGTCATCAAATTGACTTCATATCTGGAGCCTCATTGCCTAAAAAAGCAGCATATAAGCTTACACCAGATCAGAATCTAGAGGTAGCTAGGCAAGTGCAAGAGTTGTTGGATCAAGGATTGATTCAAAAGAGCATCAACCCATGTGCAGTACCAGTAGTCTTAGCAACCAAGAAAGGTGGTAAGTGGAGATTATGCACTGATTCTAGAGCAATAAATAGAATCATAATCAGGTATAGGTTTCCTATTCCTAGAATTGAGGACTTGATGGATTGTCTTGGAGGAGCTCAGTACTTCACCAAGTTGGATCTTAAGAGTGGATAACATCAGATCAAAATCAAGGATGGAGATGAGTGGAAGACAACTTTTAAGACAAATGGTGGGTTATATGAGTGGAGAGTTATGCCATTTGGCCTCTCTAATGCCCCTAGCACATTCATGAGGCTCATGAATTAAGTACTTAAAGACTTTACAGGGATATTTGTGGTAGTGTATCTTGATGATATACTCATCTTTAGCAAGATAGTAGAAGAACACCTAAAGCATGTGGAGATGGTTCTTAGAAGATTGCAAGAGGAGAAGTTGGCAATCAATCTAGAGAAGTGTGAGTTCAAGCAAGAGCTTGTATATTTGGGGTTTGTAGTATCCAAAGGATCATTGAAGATGGATCCAAGCAAGGTGGAAGCCATCCTAAACTAGCCTACACCAACCATAGGGATAGAGGTAAGAAGTTTTCACGGATTGGCTCAGTTTTATAGGAAGTTTATAAGAAAATTTAGTGGCATATGTACACCAGTCCTAGATACAATCAAGGGTGGTTTAAAAACTAAGTTTGTGTGGACTCAAGAAGCTGAGAAATGGTTTGAGAAATTGAAACAAGAAGTGGCAACTCAACCTATTCTCTTGTTACCTAGCTTTGACAAGTTCACTGTTGAATGTGATGCAAGTGGAGTGGCAGTAGGAGAGGTGCTAAGTCAAGAGGGCAGGCCTATAGCCTTATTTAGTGAGAAGCTCAATGAAGCAAAGAAGTATTCAACCTATGACTTAGAACTTTATGCTTTGGTTTAGTCACTTAGGAAGTGGAGGCATTACCTTCTACCCAAGGAGTTTGTAGTTTTGACTAACAATTAGGCACTTAGCTATATCAACACTCAAGAGAAATTGAGTAATAGGCATTTGAAATGGATGGAATACATCCAAGCTTTTACTTTCACCATCAAGCACAAGAAGGGATAGCTAAACAAAGTAGCAGATTCATTGAGTAGGAGGTTGTTGACAGTGCAAGAGATACAAGTGAAGAGCATAAGGATTGGCAGTTTTAAAGATCTCTATGGGGAAGATGAAGACTTTTCAGAGGTCTATAAGGTATGTTCTAACTTTGAGAACCATTTCCATAGCCAATACTCAGAGTATACATTGCAAAGTGGGTTATTGTTTAAAGGAAATCAGTTATGTGTTCCAAGAGGGTCAATGAGGGAAAATCTCATTCAGGAAAAGCATATTGGAAGTCTTAGTGGACATTTTGGCATCAACAAGACTTTAGAACTAGTGCAAAGATTCTATTACTGGCCTAAGTTGGCAAGAGATGTTAGGAAGTATGTGGAACAATGTGTTGTGTGTATGAAAGCTAAGGTATGAGCTAGTAATGCTGGTCTATATCAAACCCTACCCATTCCTAATAGACCATGGGAGTGTGTAAGCATGGATTTTGTGGTAGGCCTTCCTAAGACCAAGACTGGTTTTGATAGTGTCTATGTAGTAGTGGACAAATTTAGCAAAATGATTCATTTATTCCCTGCAAAACTACTCATGATGCAAGCTACATAACTCATCTCTTCTTCAAGGAAGTTGTAAGGATCCATGGACTACCTTTAAGTATTGTTTCAGACAGGGATGTGAAGTTCATGAGTCATTTTTGGAAGACTCTATGGAGTAGATTGGGTACCAACCTATCATTTGGATTAGCTTACCATCCTCAGACCAATGGTCAAACATAGGTGGTTAACAGGGTGCTAGGTAACCTTCTAAGGTTCCTAACTAAGGATTATGGATATACATGGGATATGGTTATCTCACAAGCTGAGTATGCTTACAATGATAGTGTGAACTAGACCACAAGGAAAAGTCCTTTTGAAGTTGTGTATGGGATGCACCCAAGAGGCATATGTGAGCTTAGAGATCTTGGAGCTATGGAACAAAGAAGTGGACATGCAGAGGACTTCAGTCAGACCATGAAAGAGATTCAGGAGTAGGTGAAGAAGACAGTCACTGAGGCTACACAAAAGTTGAACGAGAAGGTAGATTTGACAAGGAAGGATGTGCAATTTGTAGTAGGAGACTATTTCATGGTCCAACTTAACAAGTCAAGGTTGTAGAAGGGAATGTCAACCAAGTTACAAATGAAAAGAGTAGGACCATGCAAGATATTAGCCAAGTATGGTAAGAATGCATACAAGGTGGAGTTACCTACCAATCTAGCGATCTCTCTAGTGTTCAATGTAGCTGATTTAATCAAGTATAAGGGGACAGTCAATGATGTTGATCAGAATAGTAAGGAGATCTTCAAGGACATCAGCAATGTATCCTTACCTAATCAAGACAAGCCTCAGGCAGAGAAGATCTTGGAGTCAAAAGTGAAGAAGGCTACAAGACATAAGGTGTACATGGAGCACCTAATCAAGTGGAAGAACAAGCATGAATTAGAAGCCACATGGGTACAAGAAGATCAGTTCAAGAATTTTGGTATTGACCTGTCATTGGTCTCTCCTTCCATTCCTTAGTGTTTGGCAGAGAGGGGGAGAATGGTGTAGGAGCACCTAGGAAGCATGAGGTAGCACTAGGCAAATTTGTGAGCCTAGGAAGAAATTTTGTGGTTTTAATGTTTTAAGGTCATGTTGAACACTTAGTTTGAGTTAGAGGTGTTAGAACATGTTAGGAGGAAGGTGGATCAGTAGCTCATGGTAGAAAGGATGACTTTCACAACTTGTTTTCATTAGGATTCACTAGGAGTTGGAAATAAAGCCCAAAATGTTGCATTTGTGCAATTTTGGCCTATTGTGGTGGTTATGTCTGACCAAGGGTAGAAGCAACCACTTTGTGAACCTTTAAAAGGTGGACCTCAACTTGGAAGTGAGGTTGGAATCATTTAAGTTTGTAATTAGTTTGAAATCAAGAAAACAATGATAGTTTGAGTGTGCATTTCCTGTTTTTGTTCCTACTTTTGAATTAGTAGGTTAATGGATTGAACATGGCATCTGGTACAGATTAGGATGTAGTGAAATTTTCTTTGAAGCATTGTTTGGAACAGTAGATAGTAGGTTACTAGCTTCCAATTTTTCTTGTAACTACTTTATTCTTTCTTCAATTACAGTTTTGACTGGTAAACTGTGAAAAATGGGGTTTTAGTTTACATTTCCACTGTACCTAAAGTATGAGCTTGTTGGGAATGTGGCTAAGCTCCATGTTTGTACATAAGGTAGAGGTAGGAGTTCTTAGGAGTTAGAAAACCATGGCAAAAGACTATTCCTAGGCAAGCTTGGTAGTGCCCGGTTAGGACAATCAAAGAGTGCAGAGCACTAAGGTTGTAGGGGTGCAAATCTCCTGGTGAACCACGGTGTGGAGAGGATGTGGATTGCCTTGTAGAGGCTTGGTAATAGGAAGGAGGTTTAACATAGACTGGGAGGTGGAAAACAAACTGACTGTTCCCAAGGAGGTCAGAAACTAGCTTAAAACAAGCCTAAAATTGCTAAGTTAAGGGTTGGAGCAGTGTACAGACAGTGGAGGCTCCAAACCCCAAAAATATTCAAGGTGTGGGAAAGGGTATCATGAATTCCAAGAAAATATTCAGGGTCATTTGGAAAATTTGGGCACACTCTCCATTTTTCTCGGGTTAGGAGGCCTAATTGGGGCTCTAGGGCTTGTAGCCTTTTCTAACCCTAGGAGAGGGTTTGGTGGAAGCGATGGAGAATTGGATTCTAGTGATTGAACAAGAACCCTAATAGGTTGCTATGAAGCTTTTTACTACAACTTTACACCCCTACAAGAACCTAACTGAATGTTGAGGGTAATTGGCCTTTAGGGAAGAGTAAGGGTCAAGGGTGAGATAGTGGCAAGGTACCAATATTGGCTTGGTGGAATGAAAGAATGATGATAGTGGGGTTGGCCAGTAGGACCAGGGGTACCTATACCTAAGATAGGACCTAAAGGTTAAGGTGGGAGAGTCACTTAGGAGTTCTTGAGAATAAGGACCCAGAGCATGGGACAGTGAGTGTTCCATCCAACCCTACCCTATCATCTTATTTTTAGGCATAGACCACCAGAATGGAGTTTTCATTTTAATAAACATACTCTAAAACCTTCATCAAAACATTATTTTCAAGAATAGACTGCCAAAATGGAGAAGTGTTTCAGTAAAGAATGACAGAGAACGGTGAGGAGATGTGTGTGAAAGGAGGCATAGGATTCATTGCTGCTTATCTCATTCCTACTCTACTCAACAAATCTTACATTGTTCCCACTACTATTTGTAATCTAGGTATTTACTTGACATATATTTGCATAATCTCAAATTCCTTCAGAGGATTTTGAAGTATCAATGTATCCTATATAGGGTTTAGAATGATTTCTTTTAATTAAAAAAATAAATAAATGATGTATTTCCTGTAATTAGATAATGTGGAGATCTCCTAAATCTGCCCCAGCACACTATCCTCTTTGGCACTGTATTCATTACTCCAGCTACTAGGGTTTTGCATGTGACATCTTTAATATATTCATGACCATGGCTTTTAAATAGATCTCAGTCTTTGCTTTAATCCTTTTCATGGTAACCCTTGAGTTCCATAATCCACCTTCAATCTCTTCTAAGAATGTTGTCTTAAGCTAGACTGCATAGTATGCATATAAAGCAAGTCCTTCATACCTGCCATTGTTCCAAACCACTACTCACTGCCTTGCTTAAAATGTTGCCTCCATAAGCACAATAGCATGTTTTAAAATCATGGTTGCCAGTGATTGACCATTAAGGTCACCACTTTCATCAAGATACAATGAGATTTTTGTCTTCAAACTCAAGCATTATGCAAGATAACATTGTGAATTGTTTGTTGTGTACGATTTGATTCTTTTGCACATTTAATGCTTTGCTAACTTCCTTTAAGACTGGGTATTGCACCCTCAGCTGCAATCTCAAACAACTCACTCACTATCACTTGAAGATTCCTTTCATGAGCATCCTTCTATAAAATCAAACTATGCCCTATAGACTGCCTACTTACTACAGGGGACTCATTGTTTCATGGTATTGTAGATCTTAAGATCTTTCAACCTTATTGACACTACTTCATAGTCCACAAGGTATTATTCACTATTCTCGCATCTTTGATGAGTCTCAAAACACTACTCAAATATGAAATCCACTACCTCCATTATACATTAATGGCTAAGAAGAAACATTGAACCTATGATTACCACTATTACTTCATTTGGTTTGTCATTCCTTGATTGCATTTTCCTTGTCTAACACTACTAAAAGCATTTGAAAAACCCTTAAGGTCAGCAAGGGGGTAAGGAAACTCACTATTAAAATCTCCACTTTATTATACAAGGTTTGAGCTTTATTATCTTGTCACTACTCAGCCTCTTTTTGACTATCACATCTCAAGTGACTGTCATTCTTCTTACTGTAGATTGCATTTACAAATGTCACTAAGCTACATAGTGTGCTTGTTATTGGCTACAATCTTTAGATTGCAAGATTTTGTTATTAGCTACAATGTCTCAATCTTTCTGGTATTGCAACCTCACTAACGGCTAGAGTTATTATTTATGTTTCTACAAAGGCCTAGGGTTTGTACCCTAATCATGCTCTTACCAATGCTTTGTTGGTATTAAAAAACAACCTTAAATCTTGGGTCAGAAAATTAGTTGTCTTGACAAAGTTGTGGTATGATCTTGGATTGTATCCTAGAGTGTGTGGGAAGCTTGTGTTTGATCATTAAGGTATGTAAACCTGATCAGGGAAATGTATCCTATATAGCATGTGTCTTGCTTTAATACTTTCCATAATGGTTATTAGTAGATCACATTATTATAGTTTGCGGTAACCCAAGATTCATTCATGCATATAACAAACTTGGTTTGTAGTTTAAGCTATACACTTTTAACATTCATAAGGTTTAGAAAATCTTGATCACTCTCTAGAATAACCCATTAAATATGGATTTTGCTTGAATGCACTACATAATTGATATAACACAACCACTCTGCATATCAATCAGAGTTATAGGCTCTTTATTATAGCAAGAGGTAATCACTCTTGGATCATGCTATAATTACATCATAACCTGTTAAACTTGAGACAACCTAAATGCACCCAATGATGATTGACACCTACATTATACAACCTAAATTAACTACATTATATGAGTGCCTCCATTTCTATCACAACATAGCCACATTAAACCTGGGTCACACATGAATGCATCCTGTATTTGTTATAGCACAATTGTGCCACATGACCAATAGAGTTATGAATCACATAATTACAGTCACAAGAATTTGTTCCTTGGTTGTGATCTTATAGTGATTCCACACAACAAAATCTCGACATGAAATTCTTAAAACCCTAAACCTCTAAAAATGAAATTTGATGACATGTTGCTTTAAAATATGATTTTAAAACCTGGAACTACAAATCTGCCTTCACAACTAAATTTTGCAAAAAGACAATGACTACCCTCAACCTAGCGATATCTTCTTGAATTTTTTCTAATTTTTCCTAAGAAAATCATCCTTAGTTCTCCACAAACTATCTCAACTAGAGAAAATTCGCAAGTATAGAAAAATACTGTCGCAATAAATCAGCGAACTCACTTTTCTTTATGTCATCCACAATTTGATTTTTATCTTATTTTTCATGTTTTTCAAAATTTTGATGAAACTGCTAGTCGAAATTTTGATGAAACTCGGGTTCATTGAAATTTTGACGAATGTTGGGGATAAACTTTAAAAAAATTGAAAATTACAAATCAAATTTTACAAGCACCTGACAATACATCAAATTATACATATTTCATCAGATTTTGCAGTCAAATGAGTTAGTGACATATGAAAAAATTCATCTATCCTTTATGCTTCTATGGATACCTATATTCTGTTTCAAAGCTCCCATTTCAACACTGATGAGGGCGCAACCCGAGACACAGAAAATAACCCACAAACAAGAGAATAATTTTATTATTTAGAAAATGGAGCTTCTTACATGCAGAGGACCTCAAATCTCCAAGTTCTACAACACATGCAAGCTACAGAAAGCTACATAATAACCCTTTCGCAATATGCGAGCTTGTCCCCTAAAAAGTTACCCAAAAATTAAAAAACCCGCCCATAAATAGAGATCCTCATTAGTTTGGAGCCAAAACAACATTCAAATTGAGTTTAGGCGGTTTGGCGCCAAAAATTTACAAGACAAAGTTCAAATTTCAAAAGAGCATTTGTAATGGTATCTTCTAGAAAGTGCGCCAACTTCCCGGGGCCATAACTTTTGATCCGGGACTCTGATTCACAAACTGTTTGAACCATTGGAAAGGTCTCAAAGTCAACGACACGCTCAAAATTGCTACACCAATTTTGGAAAGTTTCAGGGCTGATTCGGGAGCTCTAAGTGCCTCAAATCCCACTCGGAAGATTTTCAGGTGCAAATCCGGGAAACTAAAACTGCAATATCTTTCAACCCAGGAACATAAAATAAAAACCGTAAATTAGGAATTTCATTATGACGAAAAGGGTATCCAAAAATGTAAAAAAAATCTAAAAATCAAGAAACTTGAAATTTAACTATTTTTGGGTGATGCAAGATTGCCCTTACACCACTGGATGCTCCTGCATCAGACACCCAGGGTAATTTGAGAAGTGACCCTATCACATCTTAGATGGTGGAGGAAAACCCAAATGGTCAACCTCTGTCTTAGGCAACCAGGATGAATCTCCAATAGGCCTTCCTTTCCATTTCACCAGATATTCTTTATATTGCTTGTTCCTGGTACTCCTTCCCGCATGACTATCTAGGATTTCTTCAATCTCCTCCTTTTCTGAAGTAGGTGCTGGAATCCCACACTGTTCCATTGTTGATACTTCCTCTGCGTCACCTTCATGATACTCTGTCAAATCTAAAATGTTGAACACAGGGGAAATGTTGAATCCATCCGGCAACTCTACCTCATATGCATTCCCTGAATCATGCCTCTTCAAAATTTTACAGGGACCGAACTTCTTCATCTTCAATTTGTTATATGTTCCCACCGGAAACCTTTTCTTTCCTCGCAACGGCTTCATCACCAACTGAACTCCTTATACCTCCTCTTCCTCGATCCGCCTAGCCTTGTCGCATATCTATCTTGTTAATATGTTCTTTTACCTTCTCATGTATATCTTTGATGTGTTCTACAAAATCTTCAGCTTCAGCACTTATTTTCTTCTCTTGGTCCATCTTCCTCAATTCTGGAGCTGTTCTGGGGCTACCTCCATACACAATCTAGAATGGTGATCTACCAGTGCTTCTATTGATAGAATTGTTGTAAGAAAATTCTACCTGGGGTAAGATCAAGTCCCATCCCTTGGGTTTATCTCCCACCAAACATCTCAGTAGGTTACCCAGACTCCTGTTAACAACCTCTATCTACCCATCTATTTGTGGATGGTGTGCAGAACTAAACTTCAACTCTATCTTCAACTTCTTCCACAAGGTCCCTCCAAAAGTACCCCACAAATTTGGTGTCACGATCTGAAACAATACTCTTTGGCAGACCATGTAGCCTCACCACCTCTTTGAAGAACAAGTTAGCAATGTGGACTACATCATGGGTCTTTTGACATGGAATGAAATGTGCCATCTTCAAAAACCTCTCAACCACCACAAAGACTGAATCATTCCCTCGTTGTGTCCTTGACAAACCAAGAACAAAGTCCATACTGATATCCTCCCATGGCCTCTCTAGTAGAGGTAAGGGCTAATATAAACCTGTATTCTGACTCACTCCTTTAGCCATCTGACATACCCTGTAGCTTTGTACAAACTTCTTCACATCCTGTGACAACTGAGGCGAATAATAATGCTCATTAATAATGGAAATGGTCTTATCCC
>VDFB02194447.1:0-15659 GCA_007258455.2 Sequoia sempervirens | reverse complement strand
ATATAATATATTAAATTATATTATTTATAATATTATAACATATGATATTATGATATATTATAAGATAATAATATAATAATATAATATATAATATAAATCATAATAAAATAAATAAATATTATATAATATAGAAATATAATATTATCATAATATTATATAGAAAAGCCTAGTTTCATCTTCTTTTATTGAGGATTAAACTATCATAAACCTTATAAATCCTATATATTTAATTACTCATAATATTATTTGCAAATTATTCATAAGGGATGAAGAACTCCAACACTCCAAAATACTTAGATTAATTTAGATGAAGGATTTGGTGGGGTTTCAAATCTTTGAGGTGGATGGAAAGATGTAACCAAGTAAGGAACGATTAAAATTCTATACCTTGTCTTTTGGTTAAAATTTAGATTTATAATCACGTGTTTATGAATATAAATGTTTATTATTATTTTTATGGGATCCCTTTGAAATAAATATTAATATTTTTATGAAATAATTTTAAGTACATTAATTTTACTTTATATTACTGTGGGTTTGAAGGCTTGACTTTTTTTTCCCTATATATTATGTCATTTAGTCTTCATATTATTATAAAAATATATTAGAAGGTATCAAGTTCTAGCGCCTTCTTAGAAATTTAATATCTAATAAGATTAAATACTTGGTGGCTATAGATCCACTTGTCCATATATCTATGTGATGAATATCTAATTTTTTGACATTTTATGATCACACACTCTATTCATGATTAATGATATTTTTTGAACCTTTTTACATAAGAATTTTATCTAATTTTCGTTCAATTTACATAAAGTAAGAATAAAAGCATGACCAAATAAATTTAACTACCAACTTATTCAAACTTAGAGTTAAATAACATAATCTAAGTACTCTTTTATTTATAGACTGACAAATATTTCTTATAGTTGTTTAATAATTAACCATAAAATATAAAATCTCAATCTAATTTTCTTCTTCACTTAAGAGTTAAATAACACAATTTAAATTTTATTTTATTTATTTACTTTAAATATTTCTTATAATTTTTTAATAGTTAAATATAAAATTTTAAAATTTCAATCTAAATTTCTATTTTTTTTTTCATAGTACCCCTTTTTTTTTATAAGAATACACTAAAAGATAAAACAACTAACTATTAGATTATTAATATCATGTTTTCTATGGTTAAAATATGTATTGCATTATTTTTATTGGACAATTTTAAGTGCATTGGTTTTACTATATGTTAGTGGGGTTTGATGGCCAAATAATTTATCCTTGTTGTGTTCATCATATTATAAAAAAATATTGTAAAATATGAGATGCAATGTTTTTTAGAAAATTAATATTTAATAAGATTAAATACTTGGTGGTTATAGATGAATTGTCAATTTAATAAAGATAATAATAATAAAAAAAAACATTAACTAATCAAATTACTAAAAAATATTTTTTAAAATTTTATTTTGTTAAAATAAAGCATATAAATTTTATAAAATATAAATATTTACTTTACATAAAAAAATACAAACCATATAATTGATTTATAAATACACTTAGTAATAACCACTTTAACAATTTTAATTACAAGTATTATACTTAGTAAAAATAAATATTAAATTAAACAATTTTGGTTTCAATTTGACACATATAACAAAAAAATATTATATAATATACAATATAATATAAAACTATATAATGTATTATAAATTATGCAATTAAAAATAGAGCTGCCTAATAAAAAGTAAAACAATATAAGTTAAAACATTAACTTATATTTGGGGGGGCGAGGTAAAGTCCTGACATTCCTTGGGGTCTGAGGAACACCGGTACCTTACAACAGCTGACAAATGCTATGGACAATGGCATGATGTATGGTGGATGGCCGGTGCATTGGGCAGTTAGTAAACGGGAATAGAAAAACGTCATTGTTATGGCTGAGCTTTGTACCGTTCATGTAACTCGAGCGGGAAGTTTGAATATTTGTTCAGGGTGAAATGCTAAGTATTTTTCCCCACGAATTACTTATGGATTTATTTTAGATTTATGGTATGGTTATTTATTTTATTTTTAATTTTTTTAATTTATATAAAAATGTTTAAGAGGATTAAATAATGTAATGAATTAATAAATTACATTTAAGTAAATTTATTGTAATTGATATATATTTGAAATGCTTTTATAAAAAAATTGTTCATAAAGATTAATAATAAATCAATTATTATATATTAGTTATTTATATATTATATTTTGTATATTATATAATATAATTATAATATAATATATACTAATTATAATATAATATATATTAAGACAATGACAATATTTTAACTATAGTTTTTATTTATATATAAATATATTATTTATTATATTATATATATATTATTATTCACATTATATTATTTAAATTATGTTTATATAGATCTCAATTTGATTCCATGTGGTAGTCATGGTAAAGTTTAGATGAGCAAAATCATAGAAGATTAGATTCACAAGGAGCCCATGGAATTAAAAAATTTGAAAAATAAATAGAAGTTTAGATTTAAATTATAAATGTAAAAATGTTAGTGGTATATTATTAGATCTAAAATTAAACCTTAATATGATTCTTAAAGTGGGTGAAAAAGATATAAAATAAAGTTAAAACTGTTGTAAAAGAAATAGTAACAATATATAGTAAATGATTTTTTAAAGAGTATTTATTTCCTCTAAAAGTAAGATGTATATGTCATAAATATGTTGATATGGAAAATCCTAATATGGATAAGAAATCTTAAAAAAAAAAAAGATTATGTGAGGTTAGAGAGGTTCACCAAATAAATCATATTATTGTACTACTATGGGATAAAGAAAATCATTCTTTTGATGATAGATTGTATTATATTATTTATATAATAAAGTATATAATATAATATAATATGAACAAGTGCCTATCTAGTGTTGTAGTAATTGTATTTATTGGTTGATTGATAAACTATTTATGGAATACTAACTTAGGAGCAACCTAAATCATAGTTTGAAATAATAACTCTAAAAAATAAATATATTTCTTCAAAATAAAATAATTATACCATACCAAATATTATTTAAGTGTGCTTATCTATGACTTCTTTATGTCCAAGATTTTTTAATTTTGCAATAAAATCTTAACTATTTCAACTCATAGATTTGTAGAAAAAGTAAATTTTAAAATATTTTTATAACTAATTATGATTGCAATAATTGATGCAAAATAAAACATAAAAAAATACTATTAATAATATCATGAATTTATCTATATGCTCATCATCATCATATGAATTTTAAAAAATAAAATAGATGATAAATTAGAGTTATGAAAAAAAAAACCCTTTAAGTTTAATCTAGATTAATCCAATAAGATTTGTTCAAAGATTTAATCTAATTTAATGTGTACCTCTAATTTAATGTGTACTTATTTATATGCATCTTATTAGATTAATCTAGATAATATATGTTATATATAAATATATAGTAATGTTATATATAAATAAAAAATATATATAAAATATTGTCATTGTCTTAGTATATATTATATTATATATAATAAAATATAATATACAAAATCTAATATATAAATAATAAATTATAATATAATATATAAATAAATAATATATAATAATTGATTTACTATTAATCTTTAAGAACATTTTTTATAAAAGCATTTCAAATATATATCAATTATAATAGATTTACTTAAATTTAATTTATTAATTCATTACATTATTTAATCCTCTTAAACATTTTTATATAAATTAAAATTAAAATAAAAGAACTAACCATATCATAAATCTAAAATAAATCCATAAGTAATTCGTGGGGAAAAATACTTAGCATTTCACCGTGAACAAATATTCAAACTTCCCGCTCTAGCTACCTTCAGAAAATATTACGAAGCTCAGCCATCACAGTGACGTGCAGAAAAGAAAAACGGAAACGGAAACGGAAACGGAAAATAATTTTTTTTGACTCACACAAAAAGTCAGAGCTTAGTGTGTGATAACTTAAGCACAGCCCGACCTACGCTAGTATCCTAGCCCACGCTGAAATGGAAGCCCTGAGACATAGCGTAGAGGAGTTTTATCTGATATTTTAATTGCAGATTGATTATATAGGTACATGCGAACTGTGAAATAAATACAAGGTGTAAGGTCTGTCCTCCAGCCATCACGCCCATGCCTCTCTGTGTGTTGCTCATGCTAAAGTTACAGAGTATGCACAGAATAGGTACGTTGAGAAGGTTTCAGAAACTTTCAAGCAAATGCAATTTTCAAATGTAAAGCCCAACTCCTCAACCTTTTTTGAGTTTCCAAGCACAATATAGGATAGAGGATTTTTGTCAGATATTGCAGTTGCAATCACCCTGAGTATACATGTTGGGTCGTGCAAGGTTTTTTTTTTTTGGTACTGATTTGTTGAAAAGACCCTCAAACAGATACAACTAGCAAATGTAAATCCAGTTTCCACGGCTTTGTCAGCATTCTCCTTGCCTATATTGAAATGGGAGATTGAGGAAAAATTAGTTTCCAATCATGCCATCAAAATGGAAGATTTTTATCAGATGTCTTAGTTGCAGGCACCTTTACATGAGCAGAGATAAGGTGTAAATGAATGTTTGTGGGATATCAAAAAATTGGATTTCTTGAAAAAGATTCAAACAAATAGGGGTCCAAGAGGACCTATTAGTTGAGCATGTTTCAATAGTTGTGATAGTAGTTGTTTATATAATGTCCAATAGTTGTGACTTGACTATCTATAATTAAACAAAATGTAGTCCTTTGATCTAAAAAGAAACCAATCATGCGATGCCACATCAGTGCTCAATTACCCATGCTGTAAATGCACAAGTATTGGTCTCACTTTTTTTTGGGTCTTTTTGGACACCTTGACAAAAAGCATGCTGATGTGGCATCGTATTTGATGATGTGGCCCTGAAACAAAAGTTATAAGCAAGGGACTTGCCAAGTAAGCTGCTGTTAAAAATTAGAAGTGATTTGAAATTTCCACATAGAATAATTAGAAGAGTGAAATTAGGGTGCACAACTACTAGGTCGTCTCCCCTACATATTGGCCGGTGTGAAGACAAGTTCCTTGACCTTACCAACTTATGCATGCAAAACATGGAAACAAAGATGGAAGTTAATGCATGGAATGGAGTTTTAAATGTCTGCAAAGGAGTTGAAGATTGAGATAATTGCGAATTGGCAACATCTTTTCCATTTTCAAGCTCACAACATGACTAATAGAGATACATCAAAGCATGATAGCAAGCAAATTTTAATCATTGTTGAAGTTGTAAATGCCTGAAAACATGCTTGCATGCGGATGTAAAAGCCTTGACTTTCAGTGAACACACAAGGAAAGGTGGAAGTGTAGAAAGTGTATCTAAGGTGGTTTTAGAAACGTTGCAAAAGGATAGTGAATAAAGTGACTACTCAGTGTTCAAAGAAGAGAAAGTTATTTTCAAGCAAATTGATCAAGTGGATTCATCATCATCTGCAAACATGAAGTACAATTATCAAGGATATGAGTTCAGGTTCGTTTTGGAAAGCACGCTTCCAGAAATCACATACATGAAGTTAGGGCATGTCAGTTTGCAAGATTTTTGGAAAACTATGAAGGGAAGAGGTCACCGATGTCACGGAGTCTGAGAGTGGGTTAGCTCACACTGTCAGATTCCCCATATCATATTAGTGTCCAGATTTGGTTTTGGAGTGCATGAAGGGTTACAATATAGAAACGAGGGAGATCAAGATAGTTGATGATAAGCTTGTTGCTAAGTTAGACAGTGTTTCAATTGGGATCATTTTCAGGCTACCCCTCATAAACCAATTTCTAAATATTGATAAAGAGACTACAGAGGCACACTTTATTGAGAGGAAAGATGAATGCCTCAATATTATTGCAAGAAATTGGCTACAAGTCTCGAAAGGAAGAAATTCTCAGTTACCTAAGATTTTGTAAAGATCAATCTTCATTGATGAAGTATCAAATATCATTCTGTTGCTTCACAAATTGATGGGTAACGAGGATTTAAAGGATTTTGAAACTAGATGTTCTTGTTCATAATCATCATATGTGCAAGAAATCAGTTCATTGATTGGGGAGCGATCATCAATGATAACCTTCATAATCAACTGAATTGTTTTGAAAAGAACAAATATTTTTACATGACATCATATCTCTTCTATTTAATTGCTCACATGAAGACATGTCCAAAACTTGACAACAAAGGAGTTTTTAATAACACTAAGATTTTTTACTACTATACACAGCTTCAATTGGATCAAATTCATAAATATTTTAGGAGAGTGAATGATGCATTCTCTATGCCAACAGTCAAAACACTTCAAGGGAATTTAGGACTTCAAATTTCATCAAAAATAACTATTCTCATAAAAAAAATTGGTAGCTATTTCATCCAATTCCCAAAGTTTATTACATCTAGGTAGGAGGATTTGAAGGATTTCCTTAAAAAATGTTTAGATATGTGGATGATAAGCTCATCCTGATCAAACTTTGTAGGAAGATTGCAACAATCAACAAAAAGTGCAGGGAAATGAGGAAAACATAGATTCCATTTTCTGTTGGTCTAGGGTATTATCACTGTAAATCTTTCTCTAATGCTCAAAATATTGAGTGATCAATAATGAAGCTGAAAATGTACTTTTACACTGCAAGAACTCCATTTGATAGTAAAATTTATGTCTAGGACAACCTAGATTTTGGTCCAACCTTTTATCATCTTCCTAACATTGAAGATTTTTGGGAAGATTGTGAGGAAGATTATGAATTTCACATAAGAGATTGGATGAGACTTACATTGCAGCATATCAAAGACTTAGATTGGGTTGGAATGTGGAAGGGATTGAAGATGATGAGACAGATTTAAGTAATCCCATTTATTTTTGACAAGATTCAGGTGCAACCTCTACCACCTATTGCTTGGTCAGAAGAGTAGGCAAGATTCATTGGAGTTGGAATGGTTCATGTCCTTAAGAGGTTAGAAGATTGAGTGCAACAGAAATTCATTGAGGCCACAACTACAAGACCTCCAAGAAAAGATGATTCTTCAAGGAGAAAAAGTGATAAACAAGTAGGCTCTTCTTTGTCTTCTCTTTCTCAATCATCCATTATGATTTCTAATTCTCAATAAAATGTGCAAGGAGGTGGTGATGATGAAGATCCTTGTAAGAATATTGATCTCAAAATCACATGTGGAGATGATTCAAAGATTAGAAAGAAAAGATCAAGGTTGAAGGAGAGAACATTGAATCCCATATAGGAAGATACTAAAGAGCAATAGAAAATTGTTTCTCAAGTTTTCCTTGGTGATGAAAATTAAAATGGAAATGTCTCTCCTTTTTTTCTTATTGTTTCTCTACACCGTGATGAATCCAATGCTCCTCCTAAAATTTCAGCCTTACCAAATGATAATGTGATCCCAAGAGGTGCTTCTCTTCTATTATTCCCAATCCACAGACATCTTTGGATCCATTGGTTGCAAGTGTCCCAATCTATTTTCAAGCTCCTACTTCATGGTTGCAACAAAGTTTACCAAAGAAGATGAATGTTTCTCAGTTGATAATTGTAGAATTTGATACTTTTGCTACTCTAATCCAGAGGTCTACCAAAACAAGGAAGACTAAGGTCATATCAAGATTGGCAGTTGAATCTTCTTCAAGGAATATGTGTGTAAAAGTGGCTCAACCAATTTTAAATAAAAGCGTGGATGAAGCTTACGAAATTGATTTTAATATCACTAAGGTTGATCTTGGTCCATCAACACATTCAGGTGATAGTCAAAATTTTAAAGTTTTTGCAGCCAAACTGATCGAAAGAATGAAAAAGGAGAAGCAAATGAAAGATTAGCTTAAGCTATAGGTGCAGATCTTGACCTCATACCTGAGAACCATTGTGGATATATCCACCTTTCCTATAGATTCAGCCCCCACTTCAACGATTCTTGCTTCTAAAGGAATATTTGAGAAATGAATCATAGAGGGTGTTCAAAAATATCAATCATATGGGAATGTAAAAGAAAGGTGGGTAGACTAGTTGAAAGTGAATTCTTTGAATTTCCTTGAAAATATTAAAGAAGGTTTTGACAAGATAATTTAAGTGCAGAGGGAAGATATCACAAAAGAGCTAAGAAGAATGAAAGAAGAAGAAATCATATGGCAGGGTATTCAGAAAGACCTTCAGGAAATGAGTCAATTGGATGTTAATGTCTTAATTAGTTAAAATCTTATCTCTAGCATTGAAGAAGATAAATTTGATTTGTGGTTTTAAAGTGTTGAATGGAAGCTTGAGACTTTCACTCAGCTTTTGATAGAACAGGAAAAGCTTTTAGCAACCTATGAATAAATTGAGATTAAAGCTTGAGGTGATCTTAAATCACTCGACATTCACATAATAAGAGAAGGTAAATTTTAGGATCAAGATATTTAGGAGATCAAGAATAAATTTGAAGATATGATCAATCTTGAGTTCTTCAACAGGAATTTTTTTACTGAGGAGACAATGAAGAGATTGTGTTGTATTTTTGCTACTCTCAGTATTTGTGAAAGTCATCAACCTGACTATTTCCAGAGTTTGGAGAAAATTTAGAAAAGTCATGAGAAATGGAAAACAAGATTGATTAATGTGATCATCCCCAAGAATAAACTTTTGGCTTAGAATGTCAGAGTTTTTTAGAATTTTCAGGGCAAAGTCTTCTCATCAAAGGCAATTGGCAGTGCATAGGACTCCTACAGGGTTGTGAGAGATGATCCAGATAAAGGAAAATGAGTTTCTTAATAACTCCTATTGCACATGTGTCTTTACTTTTCTAAGTGTTAAGTCACTTGTTTTGTTTTAATGTTATTATTTTTGTAAAAGTGACTTTCATATTTCATAGTTATAAGGAGTTAGGAAATAAGCCTTTTGTACATGAGAAGAAAGAGATATTTAAATTTAATAAAGTTATTTTATTTTTTATCAAATATTGTAATGAACACACTCAAAGATGGACATCACTCTCTCTTATCAATCTAATTATGGCTCTAATATGAAATTGATAAAAAAGATATTACATAATAGTGAAAGTATGCTGAAATTTATGCATTCAAATTGATAAACAAAGATAGATGATAAATAGAAATAGAAATAACCACAAATAAAATGTAAACCATAAATACACATGGAGAAACCATTATGGGAAAACCTCCACACCCAATAAAATTTAAAGCTTATATTAATCCTTTAACTATGTTATATCAATAAAAATTCTCTTTGAATTCATGTAGCACTTTGTTATTATTGTGCCCTACACCCAAACCCCGTTTTGACTTGTTAAAATGGGGACCCCCTTTTTTGGTTAAAACAAGAACCCCCTTTTTTGTCAAAACAAGGACCCCCTTTTTGTCAAAACAAGGACCCATTTTTTGTTTCTTTTCTTCCATTGTGTCTTTTTTGTGTCATTTGTTGATGGTGCTAACATTCCCATGAACATTCAAATGCACATAAAATTCCTACAAAAGACAGATGGCACTAAATTTCCCACAAACATACTGATGCATATGTAATCCTCACAAACCACTTGGACACTGGACACTGAATTCCCACAAGATAGAAAAACTCATCAGAATAGGCTCCAAATGAAAGGTGTTGTTCATTAGAAATTTCTTGCAAGTCCAAATGCACCTGTAATCTTTGCAAGGTTGGATGATGTTACTTTTCTTACAATGTGGGAAAATCTATCAGAACTGACCAAATATCTGACCGAAACATAGTTTTGATTCACTTAGTATTTTTTCTAAAGGTTCAATTGTGACACAAAAACTTGAAACCCATATTATTCTCAAATATTGCAACCATTTGATTCACATGTAAATCTTCACAAATTTTTGGTAGTGGGTTGAAAACTCCAAAGACCATAACTTGCATGTTTTCTATCCAAATTTCACCAAATCTAAACTATAGATACCCATTATGCTCCTACACAAGGTAATGCTTTCAATTTTCCCAAATTGTCTCTATTTTTTTCAAGCATCTACCAAAAACCAAAGGAAACACAACAAAAATTTAACTGAAACTTGAATTTTTTTGGTTGATGCAAGATTTACCTTGCACCTAGGATAATCCTACCTCAGACACTCAAGGTAGAATTTTTTTTGAGATTGGGCTCACAAAATGGGGTTAGGTAGTAGAACTACTCTTCTAGATTGTAAGCAACATATTGTAGACCCCATCACTACAACAGGTTCATCATAAGCTTTCTTCCTTCACCTCTTCCAACATTTGGTTGGGACACAAACCATCCTCCACCAAGTGTTTTCTTATCTCCTCTTTCCCCTCATGGACCCATGTCCACTATAGCCTAGCCTCCTCCAAAAACTTATCCTATCAGCTCTCCTCCTCTTGTCACTTTTCTCAACTCCTCTCCTCTTCCTCATGGGATTTAACCCACCATAGCCTAACCTTCTCCACCAAAATTATTTTATTTGTTCCTCACTCTTATCTATAATCTCCTCTTCCTTATCTACACATATCTCTCTGTCAACATCCTCTATTGCAATGTATATCATCTTCTCTTCCTCTACTATCCTTTTCTTCCAAACCAACCTCTCTATACTCTACTTCTCTACACTTTTCAACATCTTCATATCCTCCAAATGACATTCAAAAACTTCTACAACATCATTCTTCTCTTCTATCACTACTACAACATTCTCTCCCCTCTCTATTGTAACATATACTCTTCTTCCATCATCTATCTCTACCACAACACCACCCTCTTATAAAAAATATTTCTTCACTTCTCCCATGTCTTCCAAAAGACTTGTCTCTACTACTACAATATATTATTCTTCTACTTTTTCACATACAACCTCTTTTACAACCAAATTATTCTCAAAAATAGGAGGGGGATAACTCTTACCCATCTTTTGCTCTACTCCTCTTCTCTTCTCCACTGCTACTCTATACCCTCCTTCAAAATCTTTTACATTCTTTCTCTTATTACCAAAGTTGAACTTCCCAACACCCTTCCCATGAGTAGGCTCATTCTCTTTCTCTATGTCATCCTCAACCACTTCATGCAATATCTCAATCTGCAACCTTTGTAGTACACAAAAACCTTCTCTCACACACACTCTAAGTACACACTAACTCATAAGTCTCTTTTAACAATTACAGGTCCTCTTAATACCTACATAAAAAACTTACACCTAGCCTAGATCCTCTACCCAACCAAGATTTTAGGAAGACACACTTCTCTCTATGCACCTTCTACGCAACCTCAATCTTTGCTGGAGGATAACCCACTAGTTCACTCTACTTTCTAGTTTGAGGATTATTGTAGAAAACTCACACACACTCACCTCTCTTCTACCTAACAGGGACTTATAGAAGATTCCCTATGTGCTTCCTCTACCCACTTCCACTATGGAGGAAACCCTTGCACCTTTTACCTAGCTTTAGTTCATGTTGGAGGACAAACACCACACTTTCATCTCTCATGCCTTTGCAACACACTCAGCTCATCATGTGTTTTCCAACAACCTAGCACTTATATCCTTTGACACACTTCACCATATTCATTATGTCAATCTCAATGCCTCCTAGTAGGAAATATCCACCTTGACACATTCCTACTAAGAAAACTATGCTTTGATACCATCTAATGCAATCATGACTAAGGGGGTCTTATCAAACCACCCAATCACACAATCCACATAAATATTAGCACAACAAGATCACAAAAATTAAAGCTATATTATTTATTAAATACTTATATGAATAAAATATGCTAGTAGACAAAATTCACTTCAAGACATTACATCACATTACGCACTTCTCACATACAAGTTGGTCTCCTCCTCATGGCATTTCTCTATCTCTATCACCTTCTTTAATGGAAAACCATCTCCCTCCTTGATGGCTAACCCCTCATGCATGTATCAATATCCATTTATCTTGAACCATAAATTAGGAAGTTGTATCAAATTAAATCTAAGTGATTACAACAGTTGAATCATTACAAAGATGTAAAAGTACAATAGCATGATAGAATCTTGTAAGTGTGGATGCAACCAATACGTCTACAAGGTTTGAATGACCCCAAGTTTCTCGCAAGTGTAGATGCAAGTAGAAAACATACAAGTGTGATAGTGAGATTAAAGGACACAAGTGCAGACACAAGTGGAAAATTCACAATCAACAACTTCAATCATGAAATTCCACTTTAAATTCAACTAGATGGAAATTTTCCATAATTCGTATAGGATGACATCATCCAGCATCATGCTGACATCATAGTCAAAACTATTCATAAAAGTTGGCTCATTATATTGTGAGGTTCAATCCACTAGAAATTACTCACAAACATCCTGATGCACATGGAACTTCTACAAAATATAGATGGAACTAACATTCCCATGAACATTTAGATGCACATGAAATTCCTACAAAAGGAAGATAATGCTAAATTTCTCAAAAATGTACTAATGCACATGGAATCCCTACAAGGTTGGATGACATCACAATTACTACAAAGATCTTGGATGTTGAATTCCCATAATGTGGAAAAAATCATTGAAATAGGCTCCAAACAAAAGGTGCAACTCATTAGTAATTTCTTGCAAGTCCAAATGTACCTAAAATCTTTGCAAGGTCAGATGACATCACGTTTCCCATAATGCAAGAAGATCTATCAAGATCAGCCAAGTTTCAATGGCCAAGTATCTAATTGAAACATTATTTTGGTTCACTTAGTATTTTCTACAAAGGTTTAGTTGCATCCTAAAAACCCACAACTTGTAGCATGCTCAAATCTCACAATCATCTAAATTACATGTAAATCTCTCAAATGTCTTGTAGCGGACTGAAAACTCACAAGATGTTAAATCTTTTGATTTTCATCTGAATTTCACTAAATTTGTATTGCAGATACTCATTACACTCTTCTACAATGTAATTCTCTCAATTTCCCTGAATTGTCTCTAAGAATTTCTTGAAGAAATAACAAAAAACCAAAGGAAACACAAAAAAAATTAACTGAATTTTTTTTTTTTTGTTGAAGCAAGGTTTCCCTTACACCCAAGATGCTCCTACATCACTCTAGCACCAAAATAAGACTCTATTGCACTCAATTAGAACACATGTGTAGATTTTGAACACTGGTGGACTCCCAATAATGTCCCTTTGGAACACTAGTGTTCCAACTACATGCTAGAGTCTTCTAGGTGCACTATAGTATTGTGATTCTTCTGATTTTATGATCTCATCGATAAGTGTCCATTAAAACAAGGTATGTTGACTTTTATATTGGTGTAATGCCCCCACCAAGGAACCCCAGAGGATAACACTAACTATGACAAATTAATGGAACATATTTTTTTTAAACAGCTAAAGAATGCATAGCATAACATGATAACTAATCCTAGGTCCTCTAAGGTTCCTTGACTATGCTACTCACAAGTCAAGATTACAAGATACAAAGGTTACATGATCATTCAACATACAAGCACCACATTAAATGATTCTACATTACTTCTATAATATGATAACTGATAATCAAACATTAGAAATCATTTTCTATCTAACCATCATATGCAAGATACATTACTAGCAGTACTCTTTACAAGAAGAATTCATCAATAATTGTTACATCATTACAATAATTACAATAATTCTTCCCCTAGTAAATATGGGAAGAATACATCAGATTATAGTAAGAGATATAACTAATATACAATCCTGGAATACAAATACATAAAAGGTTGCCTTATCAAACAAGAATAGGAACTAAAGTCCACATTGCAAAGACCAATCTCCATGCACACAGACATGTAGCAAGAATACCCAATGGAGGAAAAAGTACCAACCTCCTGACCATGTGGAACCTTGACGTCCACCCCTCATGCTAGGAGATAACACAAGGTCCCACATCCAATAGATAGTTAGGAAAGCAATAGGCTGACACAAACAAGGGCTATACATGGACTCCAATATAACACTACCAACAACACCAACATCCCTTACAATACTTACATCACATACAACACTTCACTTACAACGCTTACTTCACTTACAACACTTCACTTCCAGAGGAACCCACACAACAAAACAAGGAAATACAACTAGGGAATGCTAGACTACAATAGGGAGGAGTGTCATCACATAGCTTGATTTGGGTTATCCTGGTAGATCTTCCTAGGCCCTAGCCCCCATCCTGAGTTATCCTGGTAGCCTCTCCTAATCCCTAACCCCCATAAAAACTCATGTGAAACCAATGTACCTTTCATGATGACAAGGAAATTGGTCTTGCCATTCCAGGCCTTCTCATCTCATATCAAGCCTAAATGAGCACTTGAGCCATGAGTGAGGCATATCATTATCTCGTTTAATGTGAATTCTACCCATCCCCCTAGTTCATTAGTAAGGTTATCACTAGATTAAGAAACCCTCCAATGGGTTATCCTAGACACCACTTTGGGTTTTAGCCCCCATTGAGAGCCAGTCCCCCTACTTGCAAATAGTAAACCCTACACATCAAATAAGGCATTAACCATCTTGCACACTTATCATAATCACATGAATCCAACCACAAAGCAAGGCATTGACCATCTTGCACACTTATCATAATCACACGAATACCAGTCAGGACAACATAAACCCATGTCCCAACCCATAGTCACAATTCAATCATCATGAACAAGTAGTACAACATTTACGACTTGCATTTCTCACAATACACATATGCATACCTTTCAATAAAATATCATTACAAGATCTCATGAATCCATATATAGGAGGGCAATACCCTAAGAATTTAAATTTCTCACAATACACATGACCAACAACATAGCCAAACCACTTCATGGTTAAACAATCAAAAGGACCATACATACAAATATACTCCCTCCTAGGCCTCTAGAAACCAATGTACTAAGCACATTTCCCAATGGTACAAAAACTTATACAAACTTTCCACAGATGATACCCAACCTTCAACAACTACATAAACACTTAATCTATTAATCAAGACACAATCAATTTAATCATATCCATGAAGACATTCATAGACTCATGCAATGAAACATACAATATAACAATTTACAATCTAATTACACAATTGCTTACATTTTTACTAATTAATCCACAAATCACTTAGTCGGATAATCCATATCATAATAATGGTCACATAACTAACTTCATTTTCCTATAACAAGTAAATACTCATTCTCACAATATCTATCCAATCAAGAAATAATATTTTTATTTCTTCATTGAACACATAATCTTTCACATATCAAAAAATCGTTCTCTTACTATTGACAATAAAATAACATAATATAAGATAATATACATAAATATACAATGACTAATTCATAAGAATCAATAAAATAAGGTAATCAAAAGACAAAGTCCACATACTAAGTTTAGAACTTTCTAAAACAAATGGGACAAAGTTTTGACTGAAAAAATTTAAACGTAAGATTTGATTCAAGCTAGGTGCATCCTCAACAAATCAATGATAAATACATGGAGAGAAGAAAAGATTAAGATTACAACTTAACCAACTAAAGGCATGGTGGATAAAATATTAACTCCACATAGAAATATGTTATTTATTAATAGATCATGGATGACTT
>VDFB02194446.1:0-16231 GCA_007258455.2 Sequoia sempervirens | reverse complement strand
GGAGAAGGGAAATCGAGATGAATCATGGAAATACGTACAAATTTGGTGAGATTGTTCTAGTTTTATTTACGTTTTTTGAGTTTCCTTTGTTCTTTGTTGCTTCGCATTAGATTGCATTTAGATTTATATTGCATGTTTGCTCTTAATCTTTGTCTTTGTGCATTTTCTTGGCATTACAGAACATCTAGTCCATTTAGCATCCCATCCTCCTTGACATTCCAATCAAAAATAAGAGAAAGGAAATCCCAACAAAGTCCTCACATAGGAAAACCAAACTCTCATACAACAACAAGAAATTTGTTGCCAACAACAACCAAAAAAACCAATAGAAACATCTCCCAAAGAGATGCCCACTGCAACCCAGACATCAGTTATTCGCGACTTGTCAGCCGTCCGCGACCCGTTAGGAAACCACATCCCATCCACCTCGTCCTCAGATTCAACATCTCCCTCACCCTCTGTTGCAGAGGAATTCAAACTCCTACCCTTGCTCCTGTTCCCACCAATTGCCATTCGCTTGAACAGAGAATTAGTTATAGTTGTACTTTTCTAGTGATTATTTAATTATTATGCTTTTTTATGTAGAGTAGTCTAGTTTTTTTTCTTAATTGATTTGCTTTCTTTTAAATCTACTTCTAATATTTGTTGACAAAATCAAAACACTAAAAAAATAAATTGTTAATATATATACCAGGTCAAGGAGCATTCTATTAGATAACAATTAAAAAAAATAAAATTTTACTTTTCTAAAGTATCTTTGAACAATCACAACACTAAAAATCCACTCGATCTTACATAAATACTTTTTTGCATAGTCAATAAAGATATGTTATGAGATAAAAACAACAAAATAAAACTATGAATAAATGATGAGTCAACGTTATTTTGGACAAGCAAAATATTATTATTTTTTATTTTCTTCTTATGAATTTTTTTCTTAATTTTTTTCTTTGGTGAAGATATCCATTTAAAAAAATCTCATTTTTTCTACTCTAACTATCTTTTTTTGTTTTTACAAAAGATGAAAGGTTTTCCACTAATTAACTACTTGCTAATTGTTGGTTATTTTGTTAGAACCAAACTTAATCTCAGTCCTAACCTATGAGCTTGCCACAACTCAATTATTAGCTAGGTTGAGGATTGGCCAACACCTAAGTAAAGTAATTAGTACTTCACTTCTTCTCTTCGGGCTCTGTGAGACCTAGGGAGGGTAATCCCATGCATACTCATAATATCTCACTTTACGCCAAGAGTATTTCTTCACACAGATGCATTGTTTCATGAAAATCACCTTATCAAAGGCTCAACAAACCCTAGATAGAAGTATTACTTATTTCAAGGAGTGCGTTTACATACTTGGAGTTGGGACAATGTAGTTTAAAGTTTTTTGTGAATCACTCTTATCTTGAATCCTAGGCACAATTCAATACTGGCTCAACAGATCATAAGCTAAACTAATAAAACAATCAGTGCCTTATCTAAGGGAGAAAAAGAGTTATAACTTGTAATCAATCGGTAATACAATTTTGATTGAATGTTAGAAATTAATTGACTATTAGAATGTTATTTTGTAACATCTAACTCACCGTGTCTACAAAATATCACTTCCTTACTAAATTCTATATCCTTTTCTCACAAACTAATGAGCTCATTTTAGCGTTTAAGCAATTCATTGAACTGAAGCATAAAACAAATTCATCCATTCTGTGCAAATGACAAAAAGACAAATGAAATTGTCATTAACAACTTCATTCATAACTTGGAAGAAAACACATAGGAGAGCCATATTTTGAAACTAAAATTCTTCTTCATTTATGATATTTCTTTGTAAAACAATATTTAAGATTCGTATACAACATAATTTTTATCTTAAACTTGCTTTTGATATATCTACTAGAGTATCTATTTACATTCTATTATGCTCTAAGGAAGAAAACACATAGGAGAGCCATATTTTGAAACTAAAATTCTTCTTCATTTATGATATTTTTTAAAACAATATTTAAGATTCCAGATATATATAATCCTTTCATACCCTTTAAACTTTTTTGATATATCTACTAGAGCATTCCATTTATTCTATTATGCCTCTATGAAACACATGAGAGCCCACATATTTTGAAACTAAAATTCTTCTTCATTTATGATATTTCTTTGTAAAACCATATTTAAGATTCATATACAGTATAACTTTCTTCTTAAACTTGCTTTTGATATATCTAATAGAGTATCTATTTACATTCTATTATGCTCTAAGGAAGAAAACACATAGGAGAGCCATATTTTGAAACTAAAATTCTTCTTCATTTATGATATTTCTTTGTAAAACAATATTTAAGATTCGTATACAACATAATTTTTATCTTAAACTTGCTTTTGATATATCTACTAGAGTATCTATTTACATTCTATTATGCTCTAAGGAAGAAAACACATAGGAGAGCCATATTTTGAAACTAAAATTCTTCTTCATTTATGATATTTCTTTGTAAAACAATATTTAAGATTTGTATACAGTATAACATTCATTTTAAACTTGCTTTTGATATATCTACTAGAGTATCTATTTACATTCTATTCTTCTTTTAGAGCATAGTATTTATTGTGACCTTGTCTAGACTCAAAATTCCGAACTCTCTTCTTTCAGCCATGAAATCCCCTTTATATAAGCAGGGGAGCAACAAGCACCCGACTGAATTACAATTTCATTTTCATTCGAGTTCATTTCAAAAACCTAATTCTAACTGACTCCTTGAAGAACTCCCAGGCGGTTTAATACACAATCATTTGAGAACAGGGGAGGAGAAAAGGCGAATGTTTTTTGCAAGATATTAGTGGTCGTTGTCACAACATTCGTTGTTTGAAACAAAAAACATTCCATTCATATCTTCTTAAAGACTTCCACATCAACATGGGAAAGCAAAAGACAAACCATGGTCACACAAAAAAAAATACCTCCTATGCAAAGACCATGGTGTCATAAAAAACTAAAACAAGGCAATGACCCTGTTAAGAGTCATCGACATCCAAAAATGCTCGATCACTCCTTGTCCTCGATGAAATTGGAGGGATCACCAGTACGTCATTATTATAGCTCCCATATGTTAGCATTGTTATTTCACTTAATTAATTTAATCATGTTGGTTAATTAATTAAGACACTTATCACTTTAGTTACTTAAGCTAAACTTAGGCACATTAATAATTAATTATTTATTAATTATTAAGTGTGCACACTAGGGTTTCCCTTTTTAGGGTTTCTTGATCTCCTTTCATAAGGATTTGATCTCATTGTAATTATTGATGGGAGAATATCTGTAGCTTTCATATCTTCTTGAAAGTTTTCTCTCTTCTGTAGCTTTTTCTTGTTGAAGATAATTGCACATTTGTTTTGCAGATCTCTTGCGTGGAAGGTGTATTTGTTTGTGGAAGGTGTATTTTTTTGTGTTTGATCTTGTGGCTCGTGGTTTTGTGCTTGTTTCACACCAAAACATGGTATCGAGTTTCCTTTGATTTGCAACCCCTTCTCAAATTTTTGAGAAAATCATCGCAGGTTCGCTCGGAGATTCCTTGAGGGTATCATGCCTTGAGTTCATTCATGAGGCATTTTGGATCAGATCGAGCTTCACCATTGGATTCAGAGCATTGGAAAAAGTCAGGATTGACTTTTTTTTTGCATATTTTGGCCATCATTTGCTAGATCTCGTGGAGGGTTTGAAGATTTGTCAAATCTAGAGTTGCAACACTGTGCATTTTCGTGCAGATCGACTCACTATCAGATCCAAGCATCCGAGACCTAAAATGACATATAATGTTTCCTTATTTCAAGATTGGGAGCTTCGAGACAATTTTTTGTTTCGCAATGTGACGCCTGTGCAATACATTTCAAAAAAAATTAAGGTTTTTAATATTTTTTTACCTACATGCAAAAATCATTAGATTTTTTGAAAAACAAATCTTTACAAAAGTTTTTGAAAAGCAAAAAATCAAATCAAAAAAATCAAAACAAAAAGTTTTAGAAAATTTCAAAGCAGTAGTACCTCCTCATGTTTGTGCTATCATAGACGCATTCATAGTAGGTATCAAGCAGAGGTACGACTACAAGAGCTCCGCAGACAAAGACTGTACATCATGGAGGGTGGGGTGGCCCATCGCACCCCTAACACCAATATCCTTTTTTTAAATTTAAAAAAAAACAACAAATTTCCATGTAATTTTTAATTGTTTTAAAAACAATTTTTTGAGGCTAATGAAAAAGCACCTAATTTTAGCCGCTTTGATACCAAATTTTAAATTCATATTTTCTGGGCGACGGCCATAAGACCGCCAAATTTAGCGCTACGACTGCTTTCTCTCCATTTTGGAGCAAGGTTCACAAAATCGGTGTATTTCTGTATAATGATCTCTATTTTTGCAAACTAGATACTATTAAGCTGACCTCACTGATCCAGTGGTGTAAGTTTTTTTATTAGATTTTGCTCCAGATTTATTTTGTAGGCCTTTGAACTCAAATGTTGCTGTTTTCACTCCGAAGGGCATATCTTTTGACTTGGTGATCCTTTTTTCGTCATTCTTGCAGAATTGGAAAGTTGATTTAGTCCTCTACACAGATATGAGGTCTATTTGATTTTTTTATTTATGCATGTTTAGTATGCTCTCCTTTTACAATCATCGGGTTATTGTAGTAAACGAACTATGATAAAGTTCCATTCAGGGGGGTTTCTTGCATAATAATCTGATTAGAGTGTAGTTTTCACTTTGATCTCCATATGCATATTGTTTTGATGGCAACTTGTATGAGTCATCTAGTTTCTTAGTTTCTTTTGGCCATATCTTTGCTTAGCTAGACACATTGTTGATTCACATCATCTTATAGTGCTAGAGAATAAGTTGTTTTACTTAATTTAATCCTATATTGGTTAATTAATTAAGCCACTTATCACTTTAGTTACTTAAGCTAAACTTAGACACATTAATAATTAATTAATTATTAATTATTAAGTGTGCACACTAGGGTTTCCCTTTTTAGGGTTTCTTGATCTCCTTTCATAAGGATTTGATCTCATTGTAATTATCAATGGGAGAATATCTGTAGCTTTCATATCTTCTTGAAAGTTTTCTCTCTGCTATAGCTTTTTCTTGTTGAAGTTAATTGCATACATTTGTTTGCAGATCTCTTGCGTGGAAGGTGTTTTATTTGTTGTTTGATCCCTGCGGGCTCGTGGTTTTGTGCTTGTTTCACAATTCAAACACCATATGGCAGTATAGAATGGATGTACTGGCCATAGTCCGAGTCAGTATCAACTTCAACATCCAAAGGAGTATCAGAAAGCACAATAAGAGAATCATGTTTTCCCAAGTGGGTCCTGTGGCTTTTCTCTTTTTTCCTGGCCTTCTTCACTGGCTACGCCAGCTCCTTGCCTTTGAATTCAACTTCTCCTGGAAGGGTCCTATTCCTTAGCAGTAAGTACTCTGCACAATTGATTTCTTCTTATGACCTTTAGCTCTCCTTTTAACCTTTGAAATCTCAGGGGAAACCATGGCTTCCTGCTCAGTCATGTCTTCATGGCACTCAAACACACTTAGCCGGCTAGACCTCCTAATAGGCAGAATTGTTGCACCAACTTTTCCCATTTCGTTAGAACTAGCAAAGTGATAATTAAAAGGATTTTTGACTCAAAACCCACAAGAGAAACACCCCAACCCCAATAATTACAACTAGTTCAAGCAACAAAATTCCTAAATAGACCAGAGAACCCAATTTCATTCCAACCTACCCAGGACGAGAAAATTTAACCGAAGATAGACCAACAACCTTTGACCCCACTTGACACTTTGTCTCACACACATTGCAGACTGAAAAGATAGTGTGAATAAACAACGATCAACCTACATTAAATAGAAATTTTGAGCATGCAGAATTAATGATTCAGAACTCCTTGTGCAAATGAATTGGTAACTTATCAGTTTGGCTCTAGATTTGGGCCGTTCATCTTAGAGCAATTAAAATTTCATCTAAGGTGGCTATGAGCATCGTTTTTCGACCATTATCAACTTGCTCCTTGAAAACGATGATGCTATCTCAAATGCTTCCATGTTCTTCTCTAACCTTGATTAATCATATGTGATCTAACATTTAGCATGTATCACCAACCTAATATGTGCTCTTCATTAATATCGACAAAGTACATAAGACCAATTTTTTAGAGAGAAACTTTTTTATGTACACTTCATCGGTTCATCGTTGATCCTCCCTAATTTTTAGGGTGCAATTAGCGATGAAGTTATTCATGTAATTATTTTTAGTCCATTGGATCATCCTACCTTAAAACTTTATCAACGGTTCTCCAGTCCTTTCACTGCTTTCCTTTTTTCTTTACGTGGAATCCCCAAGATCTTGCCACGTTGCCCTTTTCATTAATTGTCATCGCTTGTTGCTGATTTACTTCATCCTCTCCTAGCTCCATCATCCAATGTGAACATCCCTGTGATCACCTTTAGCCCCTGGTTCTGTGGCCTGACCTTTGGTCACATTCATCCTTCCATCACACATTGCTAATTCAAACTTTGCACCTAGGATCGTATCGGCGACTAGAGATGTTGTGGAGGCATCAAATTTAGACACATACAACCTACATAAAATAAAAGGAACAAAAGACATTGCTCATAGGATCATATCAAATTAGCAAAAGAAAATCCATTTTAGAGGACACCCATTGCTTATCGCTAATTCAGAACTCAAGTTCTGAAATGAATCCATGATGAGCGATATAACATAAGGCGTTTGTTCTTCGCTAATTCTCCTCATATATTTTGCAAGAAATGAGCGATGAGAGGATTTACAACATTTATAAGGTCCATCACATATCGCTAATGTGAGAATTACATTTAAAACATATTCGCGATTACGCGATATAAAGAAAATCACGCCATATCGCTCATCGCTAATTCAAGTTTATCTTTTCATGACCATCCACGATGGGTGATAAAAACACAAGGAAAAAAGCATCGCTCATCGCTATTACAAATTTGAAAACTCAAAAGCCATTAGGGATGAGCGATGTCTAAGGAAAACATCATTCCATTGCTTGTCACTAATTCAAGGTGTAAACCTATGAATAAATCAATGACGATTGATAAAGCTATGAGGGCCATCGGGACTTAAGTGGAAGCTTTCAAGCATGTGCACTTAAGTTGTTCTAAAAGAGGGGACTTCTTTAGGATGACATATAGGCTCAAGACTTCTAAATCACACAATACAAAGGATGTAAAGGTCAAAAGATCCTTTCCCTAACCCTATAAGAGAAGGGCGATTGAGACCTAGACACGAGAAGGGCCAGTCACATGATGACATTAATAAACATGATTTTTTTTTTGTGACTGGAAATAGGCACTACACAGTTAGCAACAAAATAGAACACAAAGCAACTAAAATGAACAAAACCCTAAACCTCATGTAAGAACCCTACATCAGATGTAACAAAGATTCTAGGTAAAAATTCTTAGGGTTTTAATATGAGCACTTTAGATTTTGCAAAATTCGAAAGTGACATCACTAATAATTCAAACATAACAAATAAAATACATTTAAAATTCTCAACAAAAACCTACCACCTCCTTAAAAAAAACATAAATTAGGAGCATTAGCTATGGGAATACTAAATATTCCCATACCCTTAATGTGTTGTTCTACCTTATGTCCCATAAAATATCCCTACATCATTCTCCCCTGGTAAAAAAATAGATCTCCAAAGTTCAAAATATTTAGCTTTAATGGTCAATAATAGGTCAACATGCATTGGATTTTCCTTTTTCTTTGTTTGGTGGTTTTGTTCTTGTCATATCATTCCTTTTCTTCCTTTAGTATGCTATTTTGATGTTATAAAAATTTAAAATCCTCTTTTATGTATGTTAATTTCTCTTTAAAGGCTTTTCTACAACCTCGTGAATTGTCTTCATGGTTGACCATTAACATCTATTGCTTCAACCAATTGTGATACATGAGCATCTAGGTAGATTGCTAATGAGCATCAACCAAAAAAAAGTTTCAGGTTTGAAGTTTAGTTTTGGTGTGTTTTTGGGTTCATTTGACATCTCTCAACTTTGGAAAGAACTTGTGTTCAAATTTGAATAAGTTCATTTTTTATCAAATCATCGTTTCAAGGCTCTACAGACAGTTTTCAAAAATTATTTCTGGAAAACTTGTAAGGATTGGAGTAGAATTATTTGGTAGAGACATCGATGGAGGTAGCATGTGAAATGTGAAAAAATAATTAAAGTCATCTTTTTTAGTTTGGGATATTTTAATGTTGAAAGTTTGTTAAAAATTGTCAGCAATTTACGAAAAGTTTAATATCTCATGATTTTGGAGGGCTAGAGAAAAATGCTTTTGAGGAGTCCTTGGGGTACCATTCCAAGCTTGTATGCCAATTTTTGTGCAAATTAGAGAACTTTCAATTTTTTCGCCTATCAACACTTGATTCGACACTTCCAAAGTACTAATTTGATCAATTTTATTGTGGAAGGGTGTTATGAGAGTCATAGAAATTAAATATTGGTTTTTATTCCTTGGTTTACTATTTATCTATTGCATAAATAATATGGGAGGCGTTTGGAACAGAAAAGAGGAAAAAAATCAAGATTTTAAAGCTTTTAAAATGTCCATAATAGAGAAAAATGCACCTAGGAGTAAAGACAACTATTGGAGGAGTTAATGGAGGCTTAAAACATTTCATTTAATGCTGCATAAACTTATAATATGCATAGCTATGCTTGGGGAGAGTTGGACACCCACTCTGGAGCAATAATTGATGTTTTTCAATGCATTTTTTAGGGCTTTTTGAAGAAAAACGTGGGAAGAAGTTTGTGAGGAAGGTGAATGAGAAAGGTGCTTCTTTAGAGGTATCATTGGGGGTTTTGTGTTGCATATTTGAGCAGCATCAGTGAAGAGAAGATAAGGCACCAGTGTGTGAGAGGAGAAGAGAAGGATAGGAATTGTATGAAGGTTTGAACAACAACAAAGAGAGCTTGAGGCAGCGAGAAGAAGCTACAGGAAGAGTCATGATTTAATAATTTTGTTTGCAGATTTTTGTATGCTCTATAGTGGCATTTCATTTTTCTTTTTAATGTAATTTTCATGAGTTGATTTGATACAATAAAAAAATTAGAGTTTGTGTGCATTTGTTTTTGTATTGTGAGTGTTCTTTGTTGCAGTAGAGTTTGCATTGCATTTTGGGTTTCTATGAGAAGTTGTTTGTTTGCATCAAATTGAATCTCAAATTTAGGTAGATGACCTTGAATCATTTCATCTTTTGGGTTGAATTCAAAATTTGAGATTGATTCCTATTTATAGCATCATTAAGGAATTTTTGAGTATTTCCATACCTTTAAGAGAGAAATGACATTTGTATAAGTCTCATCATCCTAATAGATTCATTGCATATATTTTTGTCTCCTAGTATACTTAATAGATGTTTGGTTTTCCATCATGTATTGCCTCTCAATTAAATTATTTTTAGTCAACCAATAAATAAAAATTACTAATAAGCCTAATATCACATTGTATTTCATATCGTGATAAGAAAAAATGAACAGGAATAAAGATGCATAAACATCAACAACAATCACAAAATCGTCTATTATGCTAAGATTTCCCAAATTAATAATGAAGTACAATGCAATCAAAATAATTCAATACATAGAACAATATCACCTGATTCCCATGCTTGCTTGATTCATCTCCATTATCCTTCTAAACTTTGATTTGAAATGCTCAAATGCCCTCAGATTGTAAGTATGCAAGATTCACCTATAAGTATTATGACAACAAAATTTCAAACATTGTGATTACCAAAAATGGAGTAAAGGCTTCTTTTATAGAAGATTTACAAATTTGACGGTCAAGATTGATTTGAATTCAAATGGTCCAAATTGAGTGTGAGGACTTGATTGAGCAGTTAAGTGATTTGCATGAAATATTGATTGAATTGTTAAGTGATTTGATTGATTAGTTAGTTGGTTGTATGGGAGGTTGATTGAATAGTTAAATGATTTGATTGATTAGAGTGTGTGAGTCAAAAGGAGGTGACAAATCTGTTAGTTGAGTGAACTGAGGGAGAATGATAGTTAGGAGTGGAGAGAATTATGCATGAGATTATTTAATTTAAAATGTAGGAGACATGTGCTCAAATAGAAGAATTAATTATTAAATTAATTCTTTATTTTATGGAGGAAATGTGTGTACGTGAATCAAATGAATTAAATGAATTATTCAATTTATGGAGCCACTTTAGATGAGAAGGTAGAATAATTAATTAATGGAGGCACCTTAGATGGGAAGGTAGAATAATTAATTAAATAAATATTATTCATTTAATTAAATGTGGGAGAATATGATGACACAATTAAATAAATTTATGAAACTTAAACTTATTTAATTAATCAATAGAGGAGATCAAAATTAATTAGTGACGTAATTAAGATAAATTAATGTAATTTACTTAATTAATCAATTTTAGAAGAATAATGAAAATGAATTAATTAAATGATTAAACTATTTAATTAATTAGAGGAAATGCGATGTTAAGTTATAATTAAATAATCAAATCATTTAATCATTTTGCGGGTATCTTGAATTAATAATGAAAAATGTAGTCGCAAGCCTAAGCCATTTTTTAGTGTCTACATTTTTCCCCTCTTTGACATAATGTTATTTCAATGTTGTGTCAAAGCATAATGAATGACATTCCCCAGTCATGCCCCGATGTGAAATAGGCCATGAGGGAGGTGGGTGGAGAGGAGGCCATTAGGGATGAGGCCATTGGAGAGGAGGCAGTTAGGGAGGAGGAGTGGGATGCCCTTGATTTATTATGGGCCAGATACTAGGATGCAGAGGATTTCCCTAAGGAGGAGATGGGAGACGAGGAGAGAGAGCTCCAAGACAAGATTGTACAGGAGTGGGATGTGGATGAGGGGGAGAGACTAGTGCAGTAGGAGGAGGGTCCTGTAGATCAATGGTTGGTTGATCTAGAGGCCAAGGTAGAGGCTTTGGAGGAGCAGGTTAGGGCTATGTTTGTGGAGAGAGACGTGATGTGTCTGGAGAGGGATGATGCATATCAGGAGAGAGATCAGGTAGTGGCATGGAGGCAGGAGACAAAGTAGGGGTTTGTAGAGTTCTTTTCTCTTTGCAGTGGATTGGTTGCAGACATGGCTTGAGAGTTGGTCAGGGTTGGTGACTGAGAGCGGTACTATAGGGATTTGTATGAGTAGGAGATACCTCCTGAGAGATGGGCTCCAAGTGCTTCTAAAGTGCTCAATAGTAGATTGTGCAGTTGGCAGTCCCACAACAGATCCCAAAGTAGTGGTGGTGTCCTAGGACCTCACATGCAAAGACCTTATGATAGGCCCCCATCCGTACAATGATCTTCAGGCTCTCCCCGTTAGTCACCTCCTCATTCTCCTCATCAAAGTAGTGAGAGTTCGCCATAGGGACATATTTATGTATTTGTAGAAACTGTATTATGATTATAGAGCCTGCGAGCTTCATTTTAGATATACATCTTGGATATTATACTGTCAAACATTTATATATATATATGGGATGCATTTTTGGTGGTGATTATATGATGTGTTTGTTTATGTGATATGATGATGATTCTTTTATTATTCATGCTTATGTGATGATGATGATGTATGCATTTAATTATAATTGGTTCCCTTGATTTATGATGTAATGGATGCATGTGAGTTATGATATATAGTCATTGTATGCATTGTGTTATGCAAATGTATATGATAATGATTTGATGTTTTTATTTACTTATGCAAAATAGATGTGGATGTAAGATGCATGATATTCTAATATTGTAATCAATGCAGGTGATTTTTTTGTGTGTCATAGTATGCCATCCAAATGCGATAGAAGAAGATTGTTAGCTTGAAGATGATTTATTTTAGCATGAAAGAAATATGTGTCATCACTTTGTTGTCCTTATACTAAGAATTTTCATTTTAATTATCATTGGGTAGTTTATTGCAATGGACAAGAAACACCAAAAATATGAGATAGACTAATGGTGTGCAATGTCATGCATTTTCTGAAACCAAACAATCACAGACAAGGATTGTTGTGACTCATACTTAGGAACCCAATTGTTCTTAGTCTTTTTGTCGAGATAAACCACAAACAACATTCTGAAGAAAGTGTGTCATGAAATGTCATTGATCCTCTAGATCATGTTTCCAGGACATCCTTGAGGTGGCTAGTGACATGACAACTTTGAAAAGATAAGACACTCATCATGATATGTCATTGCTCCTCTAAATCCTTTTGTCAGGACATCCTTGAGGTGGCTAGGGACATAACAATTTCCAAAAAGATAAGAAAATCATCATGATATGTCATTGCTCCTCTAAATCCTATTGTTAGGACATCCCTGAGGTGGCTAGTGACATGACAATTTCAAAAAGATAAGGAAGTCAATAAAAAAACAAGACATGCTCATGTAACATTGTCGCTCTAAATTTGTCATAGGACATCGTTGAGGTGGCTAGTTACATGATCATATTAAATCATTGAAAAATAAATGAAAAATGTTTTTCAAGACATGTGTGTCAAATATTTTTTTGTTTTCCAAGGTTGACTTGGTGATGACAAGGATGACTAGTCATTCTTTAGGAAATACACATCCTAAAGAAGATTAGAATGTTGAATTTGATTATTGTCAGGGTTAGGATTCAGGAAGGACACATCCTGAATAGATGACATGGTAGGGTCTGATGTTAAGGACACATCTTGAAGACCTGCAGTTGACAGGAAATAGTTTGACGTAAAGAAGGACTCATCTTGAAGAATATTAAGTGATTGACTTGATAGATTTGAAGTTGATTCAGGAAAGACATATCATGAATAAATTGGATGACATAAAAGAGTCTAATGTCAAGCAAGACACATCTTGAAGACTCTTAAATGACTGATTTGATAAATTTGATGTTGGTTTAGGAAAGACATGTCCTGAATAAATTGTTTGATAGAAGAGAGTCTGACGTCAAGAAGGACACATCTTGAAGACTCGTAAATGATTGACTTGATAGAATTTTTGATTTAGATTGGTTTGATTGTGCATCATTTGTGACCTTGTGTTTGATTTGTTTGTTGTATGACCATGTGATATGACCAACATGACAAAAACCCTAAGAGGAATAACATCTAGGGCCTCAAGGGCTGTTAAGCCATGCCTATATTGTACATGCAAAGACCATGTAGCTTGACTAGACTTTGACCGATAGGACTGACTGAAAAAGATTTATTTTATTTGAAGATATCTGACGTTTGTGATAGTGAATGTGATGAACCCTAAAGGGCTGACCTAGTGCGGCCTCAGGGGCTCATAAATTGATGTCCTTTCCTACATTATACATGCAGAGACCTTGTAGTTCAATATGACCATTGAATTTGTTTTATGGACAAAGGACTGAGTAATGATTTTATTTTGACAAACCTAGAAAGATTGACCTAATCACAGAGACCTCATAGTTCGACTAGACTCAACCCATTTACAAGATGAAGATATTAACAGTTGATGAAAAAGCTATTTTATCATGACATATTGCTAAAGGACTGACCTAGGGTACCTCGGGGGCCCATCGATGATGGCCTTTCCTACGTTTAAGCTCAGAGATGACATAGTTCGCCTGGACTTGATAAACTGGACTAACTCCATTTTTCTTTTAAGTATTTGGATGTTTTGGGATTTTGACATTTTTTGAATGTTTTTGTGTTTTCGCAAGTGTGTTAGGACCTAAATATCTAGAGGCTTATTCCATCAATAATGAATGTTAGGTATTTTCCCTCGGTTAGGTATTGTGTGGGATTGGATGGTAAGAATGATTTTGTGTGGTATGTTGTGAGCGCCAATTGATCTCAAGTCATAGGATTAGCAAATGCTTTTATTGTGGGTGTTGCAGAAGGAAGGAGGGATAGTGGTAATAGTAAGGGTGAAGGTGGAAAGACCATGTGAAGTGATAATAAATGATGGAGTGGAGGTTGTCTACACATGGTGCCTGTTTGCTAGGTTTTCACCATGGTACTTATCCAAAGCACCATTGAGATGGTTTTAACTGTTGGAAAAATTATTTCTTTTTACTATTTTTTATTTTTGTTATTATTTTTATTATTTTGTTTTTTTAATTTTTTACTGAGCTCTCTGAAGCTATGTGTAAAACTTGCTAAGGTGCAAGCTGTTTATAGGCTCAAATAATGTTTCTCCCTTTGGAGTGGACAACAGATATGCGTCAGAACTGAATGAAGTTGTGATAACATAAGGACCTAGCTAGTTAGGCTCAAACTTACTAGGTTTATCTCATTCTACCCAGTTTTTAGGATTTTGCATTAGTACTAGGTCCTTAATGTCAAAATGTATGACCATGACCCTTTTATTATAACTTCTACAAAGATGGTTTTGATATGCTTGTAAGTGGGTTGGAGCTTTCTATCTTCACTCATTCAATAATTCTAGCTCATGCAACCTAGATATCCTATACTCTTCATCATTGATTAACCATTTCATGGACACTTGTAGAGAGGGGACTTTGACCTCAATGGGGAGAATAGCCTCTAAACAAAAGACTAGGGAATATGGGGTGGCTCCAGTGGGAGTATGAATACTGGTTTGATATGCCCATAAGGCAAGGTTGAGTTGAATGTGCCAGTCACGACCAGTGTCATTGATGTTTTTTTTGAGGATTTTAATGATGGTTTTATTGGATGCCTCAGCTTGACCGTTGCCCTACAGGTAGTAAGGAGTGGAAAAATGGTATTGGATGTGGAATTGTTCACACAGTTCACAGACGCCTTTGTTTTTGAAGGGATGACCATTGTCTATGATTATGGACTGTGGAATACCGTATCAACAAATGATATAATTAAGAATCAACTTTTCAATTTGGTTAAGCTGGTGATCTAGGTAAGGGGGATGGCCTCTACCCATTTGGTAAAGTACTCGGTGGTGGTTATAATGAATTTGTGTCCATTTGAGGAAGTGGGGTGGATTTTTCCCACAAGGTCGAGTCCCCATTGAAAAAGGGCTAAGGTGAAGTGATGGGCCTTAGTTCCTATGCTGAAACATGAATGAGATCACTATGAACTTGACATTCTCTGCATCTTTTAACAAATTGATATGCCTCTTGCTCCATGGTAGGCCAATAGTATCCCAATCGCATAATCCTTTTGACTAAGGTAGGACCACTAGAGTGGGCCCCACAAATTCCTTGGTGCACTTTGCATAAGGTTGTTTGTGCTTCAGTGTTATTGAGACATCGAAGTAGGGCATTGTCAAAGGTGCGTCGGTACAAGGTATCCCCAATGGTGGCATAATGGGAGGCTTTTCGGATAAAGTTCTTGCATTGGTTATTGGATAAGTTATCAAGTAAAATTTGGGAATGGAGGTTATTATAAGTTTCTAGGTACCAAGGTGACTCAGAACCAACACGTTCACAAACCATTTTGAACTTTGGGACGTCAAAAGTAGGGACCAATAGCTATTATCCTTTTGGGTATCCTTTTTCATAATGTTATTTTCTTTCAAAATTTTATTTTTGTACTTTAGTGTAGCTTATCACTTAATTTGATCAATTTACTAAACTAGGGCAAAAATTAACATAGAAAATTATGTACCCTTACAATTTCATATTATGTTTTAAACCTATTTTAGCATTCCCTTAGCATGTTATATGTTCATTTTAGCCAAAACCTTGGCCTGTGTTCCCTTCACCAAGGTTTTCCAAGATTATATTATGTAATATTCTCCTCACTTCTATTCTAGGAACACATGCCAAATTTTGGAGAATTTTCCAAAATGAGTATGATGACCAAACATGCACACAATGCACTATTATTCCCAAAAGTTTTAAAATTTGAGTTGTTGGTTTTTTTCTCAACTATCTTTTATGACTTGTTATTATGTTCACCTAGAAAAGTAACATCCTTTGCATGTGAATTTGACACAAGAATCCCCTCATATTCTTTTGAAAAAAAACTTTTGAATTTCTTTGATCTCTTTGAAGTTCTCTTGACTATTTTTATCTCTTATTAAGGAGCCTTATTGCAACTCCATTACAAAGTTGAAGAAATACTCTTGCTAGAAAAATCTTTCTTAGCTTGAAGTTGGAGCATACTATTGTGTTTTGATCAAATCATCTAGAGAGATCTTCCTTTTTTCCTACATGAAGTGATT
>VDFB02194444.1:0-13005 GCA_007258455.2 Sequoia sempervirens | reverse complement strand
TTGAGGAAATCTTCTCACTTTGTAGAAATTACTCCAAAACTAGAGGTGGAATTAAAAATTCTAGTCTAATAAGAAGGACAAACAAAATAGGATAGTTAAGGACTTAAAAACATAAAAAATAATATTATTGTTTAGTTGAATACTAATCTAGATGGAATGTAAGTGAAAAAAAGGAATAAAGAGACACTTTCCATCTATTACCCCAAATGCAGGAATAAAAATTTGCTGAGAGAATGTCCCCTAGACAAAATAGACATTTTTCAACTCTATGATAAGGAACATTAAATTGATCAATGTGACCTGCAACAAAAAAATAGAAATTCTAAGAAAAATCCCACTTCAATTGAGGAAGAAGTTAATTACATGGGACAACGACCTGTAACTAATTTTTTCTTTGGTCAAAATTTGAATTTTTCCTAGCGTTCTCAACTTGCATGGAATAATAACCAATGGAACACACCTTGGCCACAATACCTAGGACCATATAATTGGAGACCATACTCTTAGGGACCCCTAGAGTGGATAAATCAACAATAGTCAACACCGCAATGGTGTAACTTGCTACAATAGCCATGGTTTCCCTAGAACCTTATGCCACAATGGAATCCTCCATATAATCAATTTTATTAGGGACCTTGCCACATTCCAAACCAACAACCACCTCTACTACCACCTCCATAGAACCAACAATATTTCAACCAAGCAACATAGAACCCACTACCAACTCAACTAATTGTTACTCCCAAGAATAATAGAGAAAATGCACTAGTTTACTCCACTAAACAAGAGGATATGGTTTGAATCAATGTGATACATTATGGAGCTATACAACTTAGATAAGGGGAAAAATTGCATCAATCAACTATAATTGATATAATAGCTAAAGAACATGAAACATTTTTAAAAAAATGATTCAGTTAAACAAAATGGTAAGTAATCAACCACATAACCATACAATATACTCGTTAGAAGAAACTAACTCCAAAGTCACTCTTAAATTATCTTCATGAGAATCTCTATAATATCCTCATGGCAAGACTCCTAACTCATCTTTTGGAGTTTCACATTCAAACAAAACCTCTAGAGCACCTCAAGAGGGACCTGTTGATAATCCTTAAGAACATCCCACTCAAAGTAGTGTAAAACCTTATTTTGAACCCCTACAAAAAGGACACTCTAAAAATATGGAATGAATACTCTTTTAAACAAGCTCCTTTTTCAAAGAGGCTTAAAAATCCTAATCTTAACCACTCTCTAGAACTAGTTATTTTCATTAAAACCCACTTGCTATAGAAAATCAAATGGTTAAATATAGAAGTTTCATTGTTGTACACAATTAAAGAGATAACTTCGCTTCACCAATTGGTGAAACAATAGTGCATAAAGACACCTAGGAGAAATCAGAAGTAGATTAAAACCATCCAAATAAATGAATATCTTGCTAACCTCCTCTTAGGAAATTTTTTTCCTCCCAAATACAATGATCCTAGAAGTCCTATAATTATAGTATCTATTGGCAGAACACAAATCTCTAATGCGCTTGTAGACTTATGAGATACTATAAACATTATGACAATAGATGTAATGCAAATGCTATCATTAAAAAATATTTAGCCAAAAAGCACTATCATGCTAATGAGGTATCAATTTATCACCATCACAAAAGGAATACTAGAAAATGTTCCAATCATGGTAGAAACAAGGTAGTACCCTATGGACTTTTAAGTCACTTAGTCAAGAACTCCAAAGTATAGGTATCCATTGATCTTGGGAAGGCCTTGGTTAGCCATAATGTTTTCCTTAATAGATTGAGGTCAAGAGGAATGACCATTTCCAATGTTTTGAATAGAAAATACTTATTATTATATCATCTTGCTCAACCAACTATGAATAAGAAAATTTTAGTAGATGAACTAGTGGATATTAGCAAACACAAATATTTGGCACAATTATCAGTGGTTGTGATCAAACAATACTATGATGAAATAGAGGATTAATTAAAAAAATTAACAATTCCCTAAACATAGATTAAGAATATCTAGTCATATACTACATGCTACAAACCTACATCTATACAAGTATTGTAGAATTCACCCAAAATAGTAAGGAAAACTTTCAAAATTTCATTGTCCTTTAGTAAATGTAATCCCAAAAAGAGAGCTTATTCAAAGACATAATCACCTTTCACATGATGCAACTTTACCATTGTCTACTTAATATGTTAATGAGTGAAACCTATGCAATCACTTCTAGTCATCTAAATACCAAACTCATCATGATATTACAAGGCAAAACCTTAAATATTGAGAGTTGACTTATAGAACAACAAGAATCATAGTTATTCAATGTTTTGATAAACCAACCAAAAGAATTTTCCTAAGATTACAAAGACATGAGTCTAATAAAGTTTAGGATTTATACATATCATAATTACACTAAACTAGTTAGACCAATTCGATAGCCTCAATGTAGACTTAACCCCACACTTAGGGAAATTTTCAAAATAGAGATTGAAAAGATTATGAAAGTAGTATTTATTTATCAAATATATTACATCCAAGGGGTCTCCCCCTTAATGGTCATTCCAAATAAATGAGGGAAATGAAGCATTTGTGTGGACTATAGAAAACTTAATAAGGCAATTTACAAATATTATTTTCCTCTACCATTTATTGACCAAGTCTTGGATAACCTAGATAGGAATACCTACTTTTCATTCTTGGATGGATTTGGTGGGTATAACTAAATATATGTTGCTCTAGAAGGTTAGGAAAACACCAATTTTACATGTCCATGGGGAACTTTCACATAAAAATTTATCACATTTGGTATATGCAATGCCCCTAGAATATTTTAGAGGGTAGTATTGGTTATCTTTGCTAAATTGGTAAATGATTATGTAGAAGTTTACATGGATGGATTCTTAGTACATGGAAATACCTTTAAAAATCCATTCCAAAATTTACAAAATTCCTTCAACGATGTGAATAACATCACTTATCATTCAATCATGAGAAATGTTTTATCTTGGTTTAACAATGAATCATACTAAGACATCACATTTTAGCCGAAGGAATTAAGGTTGACCCTAAAAAGATAGAGATAATTCAAATCTTGGAAGCTCAAAAAATACAAACTGATGTACACAACTTTCTTGATCATGTTGTTTTAGATGATGTTAGCAAAATTATAGTGTGTATGTTTACCTTACTTCAAAAGGACATTGATTTCTCTTAAACTTTGGAGTGTCAAGCCTCATTTGAAACCATAAAAAAAAGTTAACTGCCCTAATATTGCATGGACCAAATTGGGTGTTGTCATTTTATGTATATATTGATGCCTCAAATGATGTCATTGGAATAGTCCTTGAATAAGAAGATGAAAATGGAGGAAAGTATGCCATTTATTTTATTAACAATTTTTTTTACTCCTATAGAAAGAAACATCACAACTACAAAGAGAGAGTTACTAGTTGTTGTGCATGCCCTCAAAAAATAATATTATTACACCATAGGTTATAAGGTGACCTTATACATAAATAATTCAGTTATAAAATACTTAATGAGCAAACATGTTGTAAGTGCACAAATAATCAAATGGATATTGCTTCTTTAGCAATTCAATGCAACCATTATAGAGAAACCTGGAAAATAAAATATAATAGAAAACTTTTTGTCCAAAACACAACATGAGCAATAATGATTTGAACTAGTCCAAGACAAGTTTCTTTTCCATATTTGAATATACTTGCTAGTTTTTTGATGTAACCAATTATTTGGCCGCGACGACATTTCCCCCATACTTTTCTACAAAATAGAGAAAAAGATTAGTAAAGTAGAGCAATAATTTCAAATGGCTTAATAGTTTCCTATTTAAATGTTGTATTAACATGATTTTATGAAGGTGTATAAGAGATGATGATCCCTTTAAAGGACACTATTTAGCGAAAATGACCTCTCACAAGATCTTGGGTGTTGGATACTATTTACCTTCAATGCATAAAGACATTAAGAGATACATTTGACAATGTGATGAGTGCCAAAAATTGGGAAGACCAACATCATTTGGTGAAATTCCTCTTCATCCTCAAGTGGTCTTAGAACCATTTGAAAAATAGGGACTAGATTTTATAGGCCCTATTAATCCACCATCTCAGGGGAAGGAGTGCATACTTGTGTGTATAGATGATATCACAAAATTGGAAAATGTTCAAGCATTCAAAACAACAAGGGAAAATAAAGTTGTAGATTTCCTTTATAATAAAATATTCACCAAATTTGGAGCACCTAGATCCATTGTGATAGATGAAGGCCTCCAATTTATGTAAAAAAATATTCTCTTTTATTGATCATTTCCTAGTTAATTCATAAAAAATCAGCATTGTACTATCCTCAAAAAAATGGTTAGTGGAAGTAACTAATAGAGAACTAGAAAACATCCTCACAAAATTAGTTTCATCCAACATATTAGATTTGGCCAAGAAATTGCATGAATTTTTTTGGGTATACAACACTACTTGGAAATAAGCTACGAGCTTTTCCCCTTATGAACTATTTTTTGGAAAGAAATATATTCTCCCAATTAATTTTGAACTTCAGATGTTCTAAACAACCATGGATTTGGATCTAAATTTGAGCAAGGCCCAAGATGAATATACAATACAACTAAATGAACTAGACAAACCAAAATTGGAAGACATACAACAAACTAAATTGATGCAACAACAAAGAAAAATGTGGCATGGTCATCACACTAGAGAAAATAAGTTTCACTAAGGAGAGTGGGTACTACTATTTGATTCAAGGTACAAAGACTCCAAAGCTTCGAACATGATGGTTAGGACCCTATGAAATAGAAGAAGTATTTGATAATGTTAGATTAAATTCAATTGATGGTGATACACAAACACTCCTAGTGAATGGCTATAGACTTAATTTATTATTTAAAAACTAACTACTGAATGAAGAAGAGTTCATTCAAATAGTTAAATAAAAATATGACCTTTGGTATATAAAGGAAGTCTTCCCTTAGCCAAAAAATCATGGGTAAGCATTCCTCAAATATGTGTGTGTGTGTGTATTTATATTTTTAGTTAATATTTCTTTATAAGTTAATGTTTCTTTAAAAATTATGCTATGGAAGGTTGTTCATTGTTTTCTTCAAAATCATCCTTGAACAATAATGCTCCAAAAGGTTATTCATGTTTCCTTTGGAAATATCCTTTCAACAATTCTCTGAAAGGTTCTTCATTGTTTCTTTCATAAGAATTCTTCCAATGATGCTTCAAAATTGTGTTCATTGCTTCCTTCACAAGCATCCTTTCAATGATTCTCTAGAAGGTTGTTTGTGCTTCCTCCTCAAGCATCCTTTCAACAATGCTCTGAAAGGTTGTTTGTGTTTCCCTTGGAAGTATCCTTTCAATGATGTTTTGGAAGGTTGTTCATTATTTCCTCCAGAAGCTTCCTTTCAATGATGCTCTAGAGGTTTTTACATTGTTTCCTCTGGATGCATCCTTTCAAAAATGCTCCAAAAGGTTGTTCATATTTCCTTCATAAGCATCCTTTCAACAATTCTCTAGAATGTTGTTCATTGTTTCCTCTAGATGCATCCTTTCAATGATGCTCCAGAAGGTTGCTCTTTGTTTTATCTTGAACCATCCTTTCAATGATGCTTTGAAATTTTGTTTTTGTTTCCTCCAAAAGTATCCTTTTAATGATGCTCCATAAGGTTGTTTGTTATATCCTTCATAAGCACCCTTTCAATAATGCTCTAGAAGTTAATTTGTATTTCTCAAGAAGCATTTTTTGACAAATGCTTTGGAGGTTCACTTATATTTATTTGGAAGCATCTTTTCAATAATAGTCTATGATTTTTCTCACGTTTATCCACAAGCATCGTTTTGACTCTAGGAGTTTTCTTATGTCACCTTAGAAGCACTCCTCTAATGATGCTTTGAACAATCATTTTTTAAGAAGAATAATAAAAGGAGAATTTCAGAGGGGAGACTTATACATTTCTAGATTCATCACATGTCAAAATTATCAAGTGAAATTAAAATAGGAAGCTTCAAAATTACGAGTAATAATTGTTTCCACATTTATGATGAAGGTGTATGAGGAGTCATTTTTTGAAACATTGAATATTTAGCAAGAAAGCATAGAAGAAGTGAAAGAACTAAAGGTAGATGTGAAGGCACTAAAAGGAAAATACAAAGATGTTAAAAGGAAGATGCGAAGATGCTAAAAGGTGGATATGAAGATGCTAAAAGGATGCAAATTGAATGTTTAGGGGAATCTTTTGGTATGAGTTAATGCTTACACAGGTTAGTGCTTACACTTTGTGGATCAATGCTTTCGTTGATCAACACTTTTTTCCTATGGATTAGTTCCTCTATTTTTTTGGTATATCTTTATGTTTTGTTTTCTATTTTAGTGCCTTTGCTCTATGTTTTAGTTCCTTTTTTATGTGTTTTAGCTTCTATACTATTTAGAACTTGTGATTTGTATTTTAGTGCTTTCATTGATATAAAAAAATCCTTGGGGGCTACACCCCCAAACCTCCATTAGCAAGGGGTCACATCCATCCTCCTGCACCTCTTATTGTCAAGGTGAGTGTCCTAATCCACACCACTAAAGGGCCCATTTTTTGTTTTCTCAATGATAACAATCAATTTATCATTTAACCCCTTTTTCCCCTGCTTAAAATCACTTATCAAAGATAATATTTAAACTACTAACATTTTATAAATGTATCCAACCTTTGTTGAAGACATCATTTTCTCACTAGTGTAGGCACATTTAAATTTCTTAAAGGGAATTAACCATTGTATGTTGTGTTTGTGAGGCCCTCTTAAGTGTATGCTCTCTCCTCACACCCTTTGGTGATATTGAAGATCAAAAGATTAAGTTGGTCTCTTTTATTTTTATCATTGTTATTTGAAGGAACTCAACATGTGTATTCTCTCACCTTGCACTTTGTGTACGATTGGGTGACTATAAGCACTTGGATCATTCATTTTTAGGGGGTTTGCTTCATTATTTTGTCACCTAAAAGGAAAACCTCAACTCCCATGTTCTAGAAAAGTATAAAAATTTGGGGGTGAATCAAAAGACACTCCTCTTGGAAGTGGAATCTAGGATAAGCCCTCAAGAACTTCATACCTTGGGGAAGTGAAAGTGCAGAGTGGATTACCCTATCCTCCTAGTTGTTTGGCATTATTCCCTTTCATCTATGGATTTGGCCTCATGTACCCTTGAGGTATTTAGAGGACTCCCTAGCAACCTTGTTCATCCTGGTTTAAGACCTTTTATCCATTATCTAGTGTGGTGCAAGGGATGTGTATTGTACCCTAAAGCTACCACTAGTACAAAAACTACTAAAAAAACTACTAAAAACTGCTTATAAATGACTATAGTTGGTCACATGACCATTAGTAGTTTATTGCCAGTCATATATAACATGACCAGATTGATGACTAGACCAATTTTATTCATTTATTGGTTGTTTTGATTGATCGATTTGGTAGTATATTTAGTCATTGATCTAGTCATTCATTGATGTGATCTTGTAAGGTCTCATGCAACCCTAGAGGAAGTTGCAATTCATTACTTAAACGTACCAATTTTTTATTTTTTTTAGGTACAAATAACATGTAAGATAAATACATATTGCTAACAACCTCTAAGGCCACGAGACAAAGATTACTTGAAAACCCAAATAATAATTAACATCAACTAAAACCAAAACATTAATCACTTTTAGAATTAAGATTACATACATCCCATACAAGATAAATTACAACAAGGAAAATAAATACCTCAAGATTCCAATTAACAACATTTAAACAATAAGGTTACAACACTCATTCCCCGAATGAGGTTAATCCAATAATCATGATTACAATTTTCAAATTCCGCCTCGATAACAAATGAGGGGTAATAGAATAAAGATCAACTAAAAAGAACGAAGCCAGAAAAGCAATTGCATCCAAGGAGCTCTCTAATTGGAAATCACGACCACATGAACAAGAACAAGTACCAACGGATTAAGATGCATGCCACCCGACCACGTGGAACCCAAAGGCCCCACTCCCTCTGTGCTAGGAGATAGTAACAAGGATTTCCTAGACAAGACCATCTACCACTAGACACAGGCTAACACAAAAACTGAACTACAAACAAGAACATATACCACATCACTTAACATCATGGTTACAATGCTTCCAGGGTACAAAATCAGGTACGATCACTATACAATAAAAACCCCACGGTACAACACCATACCGACTACTGTCATAGGAGGAGTGTCATTGCAAAGGTTGCATGGGATCTCCTGGCAAGTCTTCCTAGGTCTCGACCCCCCTCTAGGGATATCCTGGAAACCTCAACTGACTCCTAGCCCCACATGCACACCAAAGCAGAATCGATTATCTCTCGTAAAGATGAGATAATGATCTTGCCATTCCAGGCCTTCCTGACTCATCTCAAGTCTCTTACAAGCCCTTGAGCCAATGAGTGAGGCTAAATTATCTTATTTAATGTTCAAAGCTACTCTCTCCCTAGTAAGTTATTTTAATTTTCACTTAGTTAACTAACTCTCACATGAGTTATCCTGGAACCACTTTGGGCCCGATGCTCGTTTGAAAGCCACTCCCCTATCGACAACACATAACTCAACCACATGCCCAGGGTAGCCAATGCACTAACACTTATCACACATAATCAATACACCTCAACAGGTATCTCATCACTACAGATGTACAAAACTCAAACAAAATTGTGCACTACCCAAGAAAGAAAACAACCAATCACAAATGCAACAACATCATCTCAAGAAACACAATTGGAAGACTTACATGATCAACAAGAAATGACTCAAAGTCAACAATCATATAATCACACGTTCTTTAGATGTCTAAAGATGTAATTTTGACAACCAAACAAATTTTTCTCATAACACGAAAACCAAAGTACATAACAAAGGTTGACTCATGTACAACCACCCATACCAATAATGAACCCCTATCTGGAAGACTTTCAAAACATCCACACTAATTCCACAACATCAAAGATGAACAATTAACCACTGAGAACATTTCAGACAATGAAGTGAGCTACTATTCGGATTTCCTAAATCCAATCAAACAAAGTATTCATGACTTGCCTTTAACCAATCAATTGAACCCATCTATTTTCACGACATAGAAATATTCAAAGATTAGATCATTTACTCTAAATTGCACAACCATATTCCAAAATCAAGACATTTCAATAAATAACGTCATTGAATTGGATTTAAACCAAACAATAACTCTTTGTCTCACAACCATATATTGTAAATAAATCCACTTGATTTATAAAACATTTGGATTAAATAAAGCACTCTTTATAGCAATAAGTCAAACAACTCAATCTCATGTGATTCATTAGATCAAATAAAATCGCTTGATTAACAAAACAATTAGATCAAATAAATCAATCATTCTTACAATTTCGCATTAATAAATCAACTAAATCTTATCTCTACTTGTACACAAATTCATTCTAACAAATATACTTAATAGTGCATACTCGATGTATATCCTGTTACATATTAAATACTTAAATCACATTGTTGACATTTAAGAATCTATATCAATAATTTATATTTCGTTTCCCAATCTCATATCTTATCAAAAATCAATTTTTAAAATAAAAGCATTTGATTATCTAGACTCTACCTTTTAAAAAAAATCATTGACTATTAAAAATTCAACGTTCTAAATAAACCATTTGAATCTAAAATCCACTTTTGCTCTATTTCGAATCAAAATAAATCTTACAGTTATCTATATTTAAATCTATCCCTTCAATTTCATTTGTCACGATTATCCGTAATAATCAAAACTAAATTATAAATAAATTGAGTTTTTGATAAATAAAAATATTTGATTAAAATAATCATGTATTACCTCTAAGCTCCTCACTATGTTCCATAATCAAAAATTTAATGTTTAAAACTATTTGATTAAATAAAGCATTCATTATCTCTAAGTTCTATGATTACATTCAAAATTAAGATATTTTAATAAATAAACATTTAATCAAATTACTTAACCTATATTCATCATAGGATAAATAAATTAATCAAATCAATATTTTAAATAAATCATTTGGTCAAACGTCAATTACATTTCCTCCATAATAAAGCAATAATCAATTTTGATTAATTCCTATTTTTAAGATATTCAAATTATCATTTATAAACACGCCTCTAAAATATCATTTAAAAACCCGAGACTTCCCGATTAAAAACCAAATTGAATAAATTTGATTAGTTAAAAGAGCTCCATTTATTGCAACTGGATGATCAAAATCAACTCCTTAGTCAAATATATTTAAATAAAACATATTTTAATATATAAATATTCTCTTAAATATTTCTATTTAAAAAACCCAATTTAAAATTCTATTTTATTTCTTAATGCTAAGACGAGATTACATTAAATATAATATATATCTCCATTACATATATATTATAATAAATGTATATTATAAAAATGAAAATTAAAAAAAATTAAACAAACTTTTAATAAACAAATTTTATATTAAAAAAAAAAAGACCAAAGGCCCAAGGCCCTTTTGGCTGCTACACAGCCTCACACAGGGTCACAGCCCTGTTGGTGGCTACTTCCAGCCCTCCCCCTAGCCATGGGGAGCGCTGCACAGCCAACGCCCCCATGGGTGGGGGGAGTTGCTGTGGGCAACCCCCACAAATCTAAAAAAATAAATTATATTTTTTTTTATTCACCCAGTTTCATTCAAAAACGAAAATCAAAACCCTGACAGATTTTACCAGGTAAACAGAATTTCAAAAATAAGAAATTTTTTTTCCATAACTCCAAAGATATAAGAGTATATATATATAAAACAATACTGTTTCCAATAACCAGATAAATAGAGGAAATTCTTTTAACAGAATGCAGTAGAGGAAAGACTTTAAAATAATTTCATGAACACAATTATTCAAGTTTACAACTTCAAACAGAGGTTTATCTTCAGAATTTTCTTGTTTTCTTTTCTATTTCATTTTCATTATTGAATTTTCTGTTGTTTGATTCATTTCTTGTTTTATTTTTCCATGATTCAAAGGGGTTTCAAATTTGATTTCCAACAAGTTTTCCAATAATAATAAAAAAAATCTCAATACTTCAAACAATAAAGCAAGAACAAAACCTATGATCTGGAAGTTTGAGGAAGCAAAATGATGTTGAGTTCTTGCCCAATCAGATTCTAGAATTCCTTCCAAGCTTCCTCTTTCAAATCCCAGATTTTCATCCAACCAAGATCCAAAACCCCTTTCCATTTTTTTTTAAAACCAATCTCTCCATAAAAAAAAATTGAAAGAAAACCCCAAATGAAATATATTCTCCCAAATTTTCAAACTCAAATTCAAATTTCAAATTCCATTCAACATAAATTTTAAATTCAAATTCAAATTCAACTTCTAATTCAAATTCAAATACAAATTGCAAACTCAATTTCAAATTCCCCTTTTCACAAATATATTTCCCCAAAATAGTCAACTATCTCTTAAAATATCTTTTCTACCCCCAAGTCATTGCATATGAAAACATTTGAATTTTTTTTTTATAACTTAAAACAATTTCCAATTCCAAATTGAATTCAATATATTTTAACATTTCCTTTTCAACAAAAGAATTAAATCTTTTAACACTTTTAATTCAAGGAATAACTAAATCAATTCCACACAACTAATTTAATTAATCAATAAAATAAATCTAATCCAAGATTAGATTATTTTATTAATTAAATTAAATTAATTAATAAAGTAAATAACATTCCTAACATTACAACCAAATGCATTAAATCACCAGTTTAACAATGCAAGCCATTAAAACTTGAATCTAAATAAAGACCAAAGTAACATGGGAAACGAAACAACCAACCCGATTACAACCCGATGACACATTGAGACTAGGGTAGTGGCTTGACACAAAAAAACCTAGCTACTATCTCCCAATCAAATTCCGTAGGACAAGGGACACGCTCAGACCTATGGAACCAGGTAGAGTCAATGTCCTGTACCTGCATCCTGCAACCACATGAGTGTCGAACATGCATATAACATAATAATAAAACACACCGTGAAGAGGAAATCACAGAATCACAGGGCACTCGCATGCGAGTGATGTGATCCTGTCCCCTTCACCAATACAGTATCACTAACTGACAAAGCTTACATCATTAACATAACCAAAACACAAGGCATCATTAATTTGAGTACATACTATGCTAATCCAAAAAATGGCATAATGATAACCTCATAATAAAATACAATCACCACAAACTATAACATTCTCGTCACTTAACAGAGATCAATCAAACAATAACCTAACACCTTAATTCAAGAGTTATTAGAAACAAAGTGTAACATGGGGAAAACATTGTCTAATTATCAGAGCACAAAACGAAGGGTGCCGCTGTGACTTTGATTTTATTGTTGGTCGATATTCCTCATTTTATGTGCTCTTGATGTAGCAAGTTATTGGTATTCTTATTCTGAAAGGGCTGACCGAGATTTTGTTGAGACTCTATTTGTGTGCTTTTAGCGAGATGGGTAATGCCTCGCATGTCATTTGTTGAGACTTAATGCCTTGTTCTTTATGGTACAACCCTTTCTTTTGACTATGTTTTGGGGTTTCCAAGGAGAGTGGCTCTTCGTGGGGGCCGACGCCTCAAAAGGAGGAAGGGCTCAAGATAACCCATGTAAGAGTTAGATTAACAAATGAAAACTTAATAATAGAACTTAGGGGGATGGGGTAGTAATAACATAATAAGATAATCTTGGATACCTCATCTATCCATTAGGGCTATTGTAGACTAATGGTAGACTGAGAAGGTTGTGGTTGGAAAAGTCGTTACCTCATCCTCAGGAGAGGTTAACAGCTTCACATGAGTCACCCTATAGGGCTAGCGCCTCAAGTAGAAGGAAGGGCTAGGATAA
>VDFB02194443.1:0-20396 GCA_007258455.2 Sequoia sempervirens | reverse complement strand
GCCAAGTCATATGTTTCCAATAAGCTACATCATAAAAAGTGAAGTGGTTTCCTTGAAAATGTATAACTCAATACATCACATGTGATCCAACTTAATGCCTATCATCCACATCCCAATCTTTCTCTTATATGTACATGAAAGGTGGTAAAAGAGCCAAAAGAGAAAATGAAAAGTGACATCCAATGAAAATGCTACCTAACTCCTTGCCCCCACTTAGTGCAAAACAAGGATGAGCTGAGATGATTGATGATAAACATGCTAGAGTGACAATCAATATTGATTAGAGGAACTAGGTGCTCCAACATAAGCAACAAAACCACACTCCTTAAGTTGTTTAATTATATCACTTAAAGCCTTATATTCATTAGTAGAATGACCATGAACTCTATGATATGCACAAAATGAATTCTTGTAATAAAATTTCTTTCATGTTCTTGGAGGGAGAGATATCAATTGATCTTTGAGGAGTCTCGACAAGATACTCTATTGATGAAAAGTAGACAAAGATTCTTTATTTTGTGACAAAGAAGTCTCTTGATTAGTAAAAAATGTCATACTTACGCAAGACTCTTTAGATTGTGAGATTTCGTACTCTCTTTTCTTGGAGGGTGTTTTGTGTAATGAAATTAATGTTAAGCGAGGATTTCACTATTTTGTTCATTTCTTTCAAAGGAAAATACTCAAGACCAGTAGTATCTATCAGTTTAGGATGCACTAATGTTAAAGTTAGCTTAGAGGAATCTTTCATAATAACATTGATATATTAAGTGAAGGCTTGTTTGTTTCTTTCGAGGGACAATAACCAAGACCACTAGTCATTCCTTGTGTGTTAGGCTCTACAGGGACACAAACACCTTGTTCTCTAGCACCACATCCTTTTCCACTACACCCAAGTTGTTTCATTACTTCATAACCTTTTCCATAAATCTTTTTCATTTCTTTTGGATTCGGTGGTTGTTCATAGTCAGCTTCATCAAATTTTTTGTGTAATTTCTTTCTTCTTCTAAAGTGGTTGAAATGGATGCTTTTGAAGGGTCTTCAAAATTTTGTGTTGAAATTACCACTTTTTCTTTTCCCTTTTAGAGTCTTTCTAGATCCAGGAGCTCTTCCCAAGGAATGATGTGAAATCTAAGGCAACCCCAACTCTGTAGGTCATGACTCCTAATTACTACTTTATTTATTCTTTTGTTGCAATAGTTTTGCTCTCAGTAGTCTTCGTTGGTTAATGCCTTTGGTAAAGGATTTTCTTTCCTTTCTCTCAACAATGTCTGCCAAAACAACTCCGTTTATAATGGCTAGCTTTCCCCGAGGTTTTACTCTTTGTTGTTGTAGACATACTTCATTTTACGATGACGAGTAGAAGGTACCCCATTCATTGTGTGAATCCATAACCAACCTAAAAGAAGGTTGTAAGAAATATTGTGATGCATAAAATGGTTCGGTGTATCTAATGTTGCCTTTCCAACTATAATAGGCAAAGTGATCACACCAAGCAATTGTTTTCCTACATTTCCAAATCCCTTAATAGATAAAGAGTTGGGTTGAATTTTTGATTTATCTATGCCAAGCCTATCCAAAAGCGATACACTACACACATTATGGGTGGAGCCATTGTCAACAAGGGTTTTTTTATTCCCCACTCATCGTAGTCATCTATTATCATGAAAGGTTCATATTATTTTTGTACTTCCAAAGAAGGGATCTCACTTTGGTAGAAAAAAAGTTAGCATTTATTCCTTGAATCATGGTTCTATGTCATTTGATTGCATATTAGAAGGGTTAGGACCTTGTTGTAAGGTATTTTGAATCATGTTATGATAATGAGGGGAGGCTTGAATAAGGTCCCTTAATGATATCTTAGCAGGAGTATTCTTAAGTTGTTCAACAAGATCATACTCCTTTCCACTTTATGGAGGAAAACAAGGAGAACTTGGTAAGATAGGGTTAGGAAATGGGAGGGATCTTGAAGGTTTTTGTCTTGGTTGTATATTGTTTCTAGTGTTATATCTATGAGCAATAGTATTATAACTCAACTTCTGTGAAAAAATATTCTTAGGTTGGTAAAGGATAAGTTTGGGTTTTTTTTGAGTTTGTGGTTTGTGTGAAGGTGGATAAAGAATTAGAGGATTCTTAAGATGTCCCATAGGGTATGTAGGAGGTCCATTAATCAAGGGGGATCTAGTGGACATTTATTTCTAATAAAGGGAAGTCTAGTGTCATATTTTCACCATCATTTGAGGAAGCCACATTACTATTGTTTGAAAGAGGTGTGACAATGTTTTCCTTTTATTGCACCATGATATCCTCCCTAGGAGGAAATTTTTTAGGAGAACTACAAACTAGATGTTCATGTCATTCAAAGTTTGGTTCTTCTAAAATAACTTTTTCATGAGTAGGGGAATGGCCAATGGTTAAATTTTCTTGTTCAATAATGTTTTCCTTAGGGGAAGATAAAAACATAAGATTCTCATGACTTTCATCGATCCAAGTACTATCTTCACAACTAGGAGAGATACTAGGGGAAAAACAAATGTGATTTTCATGATTTTCCATAATTTCGTCCCTTTGTCCCATGATGTCTTCTAATATAGGATAGGTAGGGGAAGAATCATAAAGAGGTTTGTTATAGACCTTAAAGATTTGATTATCTAACACTAACATATCCTCATCATTTAAAACATTATCACAAGAGGGAAAGATGTTGGGAGATGAACGTAGAGTAGTTGCAGGATTAGGTAGGTAGGTTTTAATGGTCTTTTGTTGTGTTATGCGATCATTATGATTACTTATGGTCATGTCCTCTTGTTCAGTAATGTTCTTCCTAAGAGAAGAGACATAACTAGGGTTTTCAAAACTCTCATCAGTTGGTTCTTCTAACACTGAAATATCTTCTTCACAACTAGGAGAGATGTTAGGAAAATAATGAATATGATTGTTATGATTACTTAAGGTTGTATTTTACTTGGATAGAAAATGTTCCCAAGGGCAAAAGGCAGTGTAAATTAGTGATGTTTCTCGTGGAAGCAAGGATTCTATGCACTTTTCCTAGTCTCTTTTTATCTCAACCCTTCTGGTTCGTGCCATGTGAAAGATTGGAAATGAGAGGCCCATCAATTTATTTTACCATTCTCCTTTGGGAGGAGGTCAGACACACGCCAACTTGGAAAAAGTTTTCTTCCAACAATTTTGAAAACATAAGGCATCCCCACCCACGCAGACATCAGGCTGATCTCCTTGCACAGATTTGCACTCTCATGAGAGGTGGTGATCAGGCCAAGGGTGCATTTTTCACCCAAAGTTCATGAAACGAAAAGGTTTTCTAAAAAAAGAGACACTTTCAGATTTCCACAATATATAAATTCACACTTTGAATTTATAGAATAAATAATTATTCATCTTTCATCGAATTACTAATTTTCAAAGTGCTTTGATTGTATTGATTGAAAACAATGTACAGCTTTCAGTTTTTACCACTTTTGAATCTAAAACATCCATCACATTCCTTCTATGCCTCATATTAACATAGGGATTAAAAACAAAATTGAATTCCCTGCAAGGAAGTTTTGATCACTGTTAAGATATTCACATAGTGAGAGTTTTGAGTATTTCTAAAAAGCAAAATGGTAAAATCATAGCTCTAATTATTTTACCAGTGAAAAAACAGATGTGAACAGTATTCAAAACATATCCCCTACTTCTATGTCTAAAATATTAGTAAAATTATTATTTGCCTTCTGACATAGAAAGACAGGGTCGTGTAAAGTATCTATTTTCCCGCAAATTTAAAGTAATTATCTGCATTGAATTTCTAAATTCTACTAAAATAGTTTCTTTGTTTTTTTTAAAATAAACCCAGAGTTTAGAAACCATATCTTCATAGTTTGTACTTTACATATTTTTGAAATAATATAGATAACTTATGCAAATTTTTACTTTAAGTTTCCTAACTCTAATTTTTCTGAATTTTTTGCCACTTAAGGGCCTATTTTTTCCATGATGATCCTGCACGTACCCATGAGATGATATCTTTTGGGAGTCTTTCGGAGCTTATTGGCCTTTCTTTCTCTTGTTTTTAAGGATGGGAACTTTGAGTCGGTGGCTTTGGGTGCTGTGAAAGGTCAACATGACCCTTTTGCCAGATTGTTTTTAGGATTTGATTGTTTACAGGCCTCTATCATTGCTAAATATCTAAAGGGAATTAATGCAACAACTGAGAATTAATGAGAAAAGATCGTTGTGACCTAACCAAGGATCTATGATCAAATTCCAAGCTTTCAAGTATCAACATCTAATAACAATTACTTTTGTATTGCGATAGTGCTTTCTTCTTTTGACGACTATATAAGGAGGGCAATGACACAATGAGGGGTTGGATTCCAAGTTAAAGTTTCTTTAGTTTTCTTAGGGTTTTAGAATTATTTTTAGAAGAAAAGTTACAAAACTACTTTTCTTTGGAACATTATATCTATTAAGGTTTAAAATATTGTCAGATTGGCATCCGACCTCTGTTTCAAAGTTCATTTGATATTTAAAAGCACGAACTATTGAGGAGAAATTATTGAGAATGTTCATGTATGGAATTTTTCAATCTTTCTTTCATTATATTATCCTTTTGAATGAAACACTATGTATTGCAAGCTAAATCTGGATAGTTTAAGTAGCTGATTTCCATGCTATATGCTCGTATGGTAGAGTAGTAGCTTAAGAAAATTGGATTATGTCATAGGAATTCTCTATTTTTCTAAAATTTGTTGTTTTGTTGTGCTATGATGTATTAGGAGGAAGAGTTCATGTGATTTTTGAGATATTGTTCTTTTACTCATGAGAAATATTTATGTTTGATCCGACCTTAATGAACACTGCCTGTGGAAAGATTTGAACGTCTACACTATGCTTGAAGTTAGCCTTTTCTGTTTGTTTTCTTTCCAACAATGAAGGGTTGTGGCATTCTGTGTCTAATTATATTACTCATAGGAATGATTTGGGTTTGAAATGTTGTAAAAGATTTGGTGCATTTCCTTTTATGTTTTATGTTTACATTTCCTTCTCCCCTTATCTCCAAACCCCAAAGGAGAGCTGACTTTCTATAAAAATCCCAGAGGTATTCAGTGAGACACAATTTTTCCCCCACTCGTTGAATTTCCCATAAGACTGTTGGAGAGGCGCAAGCTTTGATGATCAACAATTCCTTTTTTGGAACACTCGATGAGACAAGAATTTTTCCAAACACCTAATTAGAAGTCAAAAATATTTTTGAATTAGGCTAAGGAAGGAAAATAGAAGTTTCATGCCCAGAGTCCAAATAAGAGCATCTTCAAGAGGTCACTTCTAGTAATCTCATTTACCTACCTTAGCCCATAGGAGGAGAAGACTTATGGGCTCCATATCACCTGTAAGGAGCAATAGAGTAAGAAGTAAGAGCCCAATATCTAGAACTTTATCTACTCCCCCCGGAGGCTCAAACTTTGAAATTAGAATACATGTATACCCAATTCACATGAATCTTTTCTTTATGGCTCACACCCATCCCCCTGCTCCTAGAAACTTCATAACACGGGATAGCAGCAGTCTGCTACAACCACCCACACCCCCAGATGTATAGCATTCCATACCCACTAATGCCCTCAAGGCTATCCCAAAATTATCTGGAGAAGACTTCAAAACTTCTTCTGAACACCTTCAAGATATAGCAGAAGTATATAGGGTACATAATATAGCAGAGGAGAATATTGCTCTAAGGCTGTTAGTCACCTCTTTCAAAGGAAAAGCCCAAGATTGGTATCAATCTTTGGCTTCGGGTTCTATTATCTCTTGGGACCAACTCAAAGAGAGGTTGTTTGAACACTTTTCAAAAAAGGGAGATCACTCCTCAATATTACATAAATTGATCACCATCAAAAGGGCCCCAAAAGAGGCCATGAGTGATTTCAACACTAGGTTTGATAAAAATTGGTAGAGGATCCCCATGACTGCTCGACTCCTAGCTGTGATGGCATACATGTTCTATCTGAAGGCTACCAATTCAAACATCATAGTTATGATAAATTCCATGGGAGGAGACATCTTTCTCGATGCATATGAGGTAGTGGTGTACAAAAAAAAAAGTCTGATTGATGTTGGGAAGCTCCCACCATGACCCCCTATGCCTATGTTTGCAAAAATATTTGGAACATCTCGAGAAGAAGCTTCTTCAAGCACTTCCACTACGCAATTGATTTCGAGCATGCCATAGTCCATGTATGTGTATCCAGCCACACAAAGCAACTCATCAGGCTCCAACTCAGTCATGGTGGATATTAACGACATGAAGAGTCTCATGTGGACTTTTACTAATGAGCTGGTTATCATCAAACAGTAGTAGGGGATGATTCCAAATCCAAGCACTTAGAATTATAGCGAAAGCAGGCCATCCTATTAATAGAACACATACCATGGAATTTCTCAAGGAGGAGGCCAAAAGATGGTAAAAGACGGCTAGAGCAGATAAATGATCCCACGCTCGAAAAATTTTGTAGAAGAGGAGAACATATGGTGTTTCCCATACAATGATAGTCGTCTTCCCCAAAATTTTCCAAGGGGAAATATGCAAGAAAGGATAGCGAAACAAAGAAGAAAAGGTGTGCTTCTGAGTGCGAATGAATACGAGTCTTCCAAAATGGAGAATTCTCGTTTTAGAGAACAAATTCAAGGGATGTCTCTGGAGAAGGAGCTAGACATTACATCCAATCAGGCATTGTTCTCATGGATGGAGAAAGAAGACTCGGTATTCACAAACTGAGCTCCAATGAATAACACTCTGCAAATACAGTTAGATTACAACACGAGGTCTAAAAGAAGGCTCACTAGAGAATACATGCAACAACCTCTTCCATGACCTCAACCAAAACAACCGTTGCCGCAAGAGAAGTAGTTTCCACCACCTATCATCCAGCCTATCCTATAGCTGCATAATCTACCATTTCCTAAGAAAGAGACAAGTGAAACACCAAGCCCAGTCATGTCAGAATGTTTTTTTCCTAAAACAAGGGAAATACTGCCATTTAATCCTAAGGCCCAAACAATCAGGACACTTAACATGGTGGAACAATTGAAGAGGGCGCCCACCAATGTATCATTGTGGGACGTCATATCTATTCCTAAATGAAAGACTCTTCTTCAGGAAGCATTGAAGAAAGAAGATCAAATGCCTTAGATGGGAGTAGCTCCGATATGTGCAAATAAAAGACAAGGTACCACGTTGGAACCTCAAGCACCAAAAGTTACAGTGTATGCAAATTAAATGGAAAATGCAAAGGATAAAGACGTAAGTAAGCCAAAGACCACACCTTTCTTTTTAACACTTATTGTGGGAGATAAGCTTTTGCATAATAATATGATCAATTCGGGAGCCAGTATAACTGTCATGCCAAAACAAGTGGTCGATGCCTTGGAGCTTAGGTATGAGCCCCTTGAGAAAGGAATCATGCAACTAGATGGGAAGAAGGTCCCAATCATCAGTCAGATAAAGGACTTGTCTCTAACCCTCTTCTCATGCCCAAGTCAAATAGTCACACAAGAAGTAGTAGTTATAGACATTCCACCGATCTTCAGAATGTGTCTATCAAGAAATTTCACTGCCAAGCTTGGTAGATACCTAGCACTTTACTGGTTCCACCTGATATTGAGAACCAAGCACAGGGTGAAGATGAAGATTCTTTCCAAATATTTACATCCTAAACACATTACGAGCAATGTGGTCCTATGCTTTGAAGCTGCACATACTTCCATCTCTCAAATGGAAAAATATTGCGTAGAAATGCTAGAAGATGAAGATGATACAAGTGAGTGGACTCTTGAGGAAGAAGTATTGCTCAACAAATTCCTTGATTCCAATCCATTCAACAACTTCCATGCGACAACCCTAGGAACCTATGTAATTTTTGATGGTGATCAAGTTTTTCTGAAATTGATGAAGGATCAGGAGAAATTCGATGACTCATCTAATAATCGTTTATGGACCCTATATTTTGATGGTGCCAAGTGTAAAGTCGGCTATGAAGCGGGTGTCTAATTACTATCTCTAATGGGATCTGAAACTCTTAGAGCTTACCATTTTTTTTCTCATACTCAAATAATGATGTTGAATATGAGGCCTTGGTTCATGGTTTAATCTTTGTAGAAAGGATGGGTATAAAGAGAGTGCAAGCTTTCAGAGATTCAGAGTCTATGGTGAGCTTATGGTAAAATGTAGTGCAAGTTATCATTTGACTCTCAATTCCTGACAATGACAAAAATTAACAAGTTTTTGATGATGACACTTAGATTGCTACCTTCATACAAAAAGGAGGAATGGTTCCCGACTATTTGCCTCCAGGAGTAGAATTTCCTAAAGGGAAGGTCAGCCAATTAAAAGGGAACAAGCTTCCTAGAGGGTTGATTTTCCTCGAGAACCTTTTTGAATGTGAAGATGCGAGAAATGGAAAGCAAAGGTTCTCTACAGATGAAAAAGATTACGAAGAGCTTGATGTTGGAAGAAACAAAAAGTTGAAAGTTGAAAAGGAGGTTCCATGGAATGATAAAGAAAGATTAAGGGATCTGTGCTATGAGTATGACAAAGTTATGGCCTAGACCTATGATGATCTTAGAGGTTATGGCCTAGGCATAATTTAGCATACCATTGACTTGGAGGAAGTGTCCAAGCCTGTCTGAAAGAAGCAAAGGACAACCAACCCGAATGTTGAAGCCTTGATGGAAAAGGAGCTCACCAAGTTGGTCGAGTCAAGAATCATATGTCCAATCAAACATTCCACCTGGGTGTCAAATCTAGTACCCGTCTGAAAGAAGAATGGTGACATCAGACTTTGTGTCAATTTCTAGGACTTAAACAAGGCCGAGCACTGAAGAACCATTATCCCTTGCCATCAATGGAGAAAATTCTATAGACAGTAGCCTGATCTGAAATGTTCTCATTGATTGATGGTTTTTTGGGATATAACCAGGTATATGTAAAGGAGAGATACCAACACAAGATGGAATTTACCACTAATTGGGGAATGTTCACATATGGCAAGATGCCATTTGGACTATCAAATGCTGGTGTAACTTTTCAATGAGCAATGGATATTGCTTTCAGAGGTTTAATCAACCTAATTATTTTGATATATCTGGATGACCTGACAATCTTTTCAAAATCAAAGGATGACAACTTCAATCATCTAGAAAGGTTTTTAAGAATTTCCAACAATTCAAGATTTCTTTAAATCCCCAAAAATGTGTCTTTTGAGTGGCTCAAGGTAAGCTACTTTTCTTTGTAGTGTCTAAAGAGGGAATATTAATATATCCCAAAAGGATTAGATCTATAATGGAATTACCCCTGCCAGTAAACCAGAAAGGACTCTAGTTGTTTATAGGGAAAAATTGACAGGTTCATTTCGGACTTCGTCGATATTGTGAGGCCTATCACACTAATGATTAAAAATATTTTTTTCTCAAGTGGAACCTCGAAGGAAAATAAGCTTTTCAGCAAATAGAGATAGCGATTTCCACTGCTCCAGTCTTAGCTAATCCATATTTGTCCAAAGATTTCCTACTTTATGTATATAGTGGTTAGGATAGTATAGCTTTGGTCCTTACTTAGAAAGTTGATCATAATGATGGAGAACATCCTATTGCATTCCATTCAAGAAAATTGAAAGGTTATGAGGTTAGGTATAACTTTGTAGAAAAGCAAGATTTTTCCATAGTTAAAATTTTAAAAAAGTTTCGAAACTTGGTGTTGGCCAACAAGATCACTATCCTTGTAGCACATCCCAGTGTGTGAGAATACATCACATAAGGTGAGATCATTGAAAAAAGAGTAAATTGGATCACTAAGATCCTAGAATATGATGTGGACATCAGACCAACCAAGCTGGTTCGGGGAAGAGGTTTGTGTGAATACATCGTAGAGGAAACAAGTCTTGTGGTTGGAAAGGACACCAATCAAGTCTACTCAAACCAATTTGAATCCAAAGAATCTTGGGTGGCTGATCGGACATAGTATATGAGTAAAGGGTACTACCCAACTAACCTTCCATTTCACAAAGAGATACTACTGATTGCAAGGCGTCAAGTATGTATTAATTAAGGGTGTACTATTTAAGAGAAATTATGATGGTGTGCTGCTTCAATGTCTCGACAACCTACAGGCGGAAAAAGTTCTTAATGACTTTCATCATAGTCCTAAGGGTGGAAATTTTTGTGCCAAGACTACCACTTTAAAGATAATGCAAGCAGGATATTATTGGCCCTTTTTCGAAGCACATCATCTAGTGCAGAAGTGTACACAGTGCCAATATTTTATCGGCAAAAGAAAGAATGCCACTTTACCCCTGAGCCCGAGTGTAATTGAAGAACCCTTTGCCCAATGGGGTTTGGATTTTATCAGCATAATATATCCTAATTCTAGTGTCGGACACAAGTGGATCCTCATGACAATTGATTACTTTATAAGGTGGATGGAGGTTGTAGCCCTAAAGAATGCAACAGAGGGGTAAATTGTTAATTTCCTTGAAGAGATAGTGGCCATATTTGATCCACCCAAGACCATCATATCTGATAATGCTCAAAATTTGGTTGGGTCAGGGATGTCATATTTTGCTATCAAACGTAGGATTTTCCTTAAAACTTCATCAGATTACTACCCACAAGGGAATGGGTTAGCAGAGTCCACCAACAAAAACCTAATTAGGTTAATCAAACACATTGGGTCAGAACAACAAAGAGATTAGCACAAGCATTTACGAGATGCTATGTGGGTGGACCGAATTACCCCCAAGCAAATTTTGAAGACCTCTCCTTATGAGTTGGTGTATGAAAAAGAGATAGCGATACCCATTTCCATAGAAATTCCTACTTTACAACTACTGAAAGTGCTGAAGATTGAAGAAAATGGTGGAATGGAAGTATGGTTGGCAGAACTCCTAAAACTGGAGGAAGACAAAGAAAAGGGTCATGGAGCCATGATCAATCACCAATAGATAGTAAAGTGATGGTTTGACAAAAGGAATTCTAACCTAGAATTTAAAGAAGGGAGCTTAGTGCTAAAGTATGATGAATGTACTGCAAAACCAGGGCAACACACGAAATTTGAAGCACTGTGGAAATGAGCTTTCCGAATCAATGCATGCAAAGAAAAGAACACGTATGAGCTTGAAGATATGGAGGGAAATTATTTAGATATATTGGTGAATAGTATTTATTTGAAAATTTTCCATTAAAATGTACAATTCTATAAAAAAAATATTAATAGTTATGTACCATATGTAAATTTTTTTTTAAATATTTCAAAATTTTGAGAATAAAATAACTGAAGAATAACACAGAAGAGGTAAATTCTTGTATTATATTATATTTATCAAAATTTTTACATATAATTCAAGCTTGAGGCTTAGATTTATACATAAGGCTCTCTCGAGCAAACCCAAAAGGAGTTATGGAGCCAAAAGATCCAAAAGGGAGACAATGTGCAAAAATAGTCAGAAAGGGCCTCTAGTTGTCATCCAGGAAGTTGTAAAGGCTTGTTATCAAGTCTACCTTCTTCTTTTTCTTTTCTTCCTCTTCTTCTCCTTGTCTGTTAGGGTGCAAAAAGGGGTTGCAAACACAATGGACGTGAACTCCATGACATAGGCTCAAGGCCTAATCATTATGACTCTACACTAGGAAGTCAAATTGCTTCCTTTAGGCCAGTCTCGAAACCCACTCCACACCATACTCCCATAGTAGAAAAATGGCCACTGGCTGAGAAGAGAAGTCATTCATCTTGATGTCCATGGTGTGGAAACCAGAGAGGAAGGGCAACCAAGGTACATCTATGCCGAAGTCCACGTGCCTGTAGATGTCCATAGCACTCAGGATACCAACACCAGGGATGGCCACTTGCACTATCTCGCCAAGCCCTTCCATCAATGAGGTGTTGAACATCTTGTGACATAGTTCAATTATCATAGGGTTGGAAATATTCATGTCCAATAGTGAGGCCACAAAGTGAGAAAGCACGTTGTAGTTGCTTTGGAGCTAGATCTCATCGGTAATGAAGTCTGCATTGACTACCCACTTGAACACTACCATGATGAGGCAGTCAAATTTCTTCACCAGATGCTTGATTTAGTTGCTAGTGACCTCTCCCATGAAGTAGTATTGCGGTCTCATAGGAAGGAGCTAGATGGGAGTGCCTAAGCTAGCAGTCATTCTGATAAACAACGAATTATGGAAGATTGGGAATAAGCAGAAGGCCAGCTAACTTAAGTGACTATATTTTTGAATGAATGTTGTAAAAGCTGCAATAGCTATATATAAAAAGATGAGTCGGTGAAGCTCAACCAACGGAAAGTCCATTTTTGGCCAAACACTAATGGGAAAATTTGAAGGCAGAACAAAGTAAGGTAGATAAATCATATGAAGGATTTGATGGAATGCCTTGAGAAATAAATTTGGGTGTTGGCAGTAAATGCTATCATACACTAATTGTTGATATGTGTCTTTTTCCATCATTAGTGCTAGCTAGCTTACTAATGAGAAAAGACATGGATTAATGTGCTAAGCTTTGAAAATTTAATGGTCACATCTTTTTATGGGGTACCTTGCATCACTTCAGCATGTTCCACATAACAAAAATCATGTGCTTCAATGCAACAAATTTATTTTTAAAAGATGTGGTGGGGAGAATGTACTAATTCCATTCTCATGGCATTCTTGGCAGTCTCAAGGGATTCAAATATCATGTTCACATGTATCACCTTAGTGGCGGCATTTAATGGACCAACAGTAATAGTGTAGTCTTAACTACATGTTGAATTAAGAGAATTAATTGCACTGAAAAGTAGGTTTTCCTTTTCAAGCAAAAGGAAAGTGGTCATTTTCGCGAAGGAAATCTTTGCAACTTCTTGATGTAATCATGGTGGAACCCTCAACCTCTGAAAGACAAGCCACAACTTCAAGTCAACGACCTAGCTATGCCAATGTTTTTGGTCGGAAGTCATTCACCGACACCCCAGCGGTGGAGGAGCAACCTTTCAAATTATGCAAGGTGTCAGTTGATAAGCCTGTAAAAAGAGAGGTAGTGCAAGATATCACTGACAATGCGGACTCTAAGCGTCGGGCTTAACCCCAAAGTTCTTAGAGGAGCAGGGAGCGAGAAAGGGGAAATGTGGCTGAGCTGCCGGGTTTTAGGGTTTAGCTTTTGGATCATGGTTCGTCACGTCATGCTCGCCGCGCATCCGGTAGTCACCGTGTTTTGTCAATATCCATTTATGCGTACCGGCAATATTCAAAGTGCGACAGGCTTCGCCGATTCGCGTTTGTCGATATGCGCCAGCACATCCCCTGCCGGCTCAGTGAGATGCCAACCTTACGCAAAGCAGATGAGTCTTCTCGGCTACCTGCTGGAATTTTTACGGTACGCGAAACAGCAGCTCACCGCAGCTGAAAAGCCCGTCTCCTTCCTCATACGAGCAGTCGCAGAGTGGCTGGCGTAACACCAGTGCAGCTCGGATGCCGTACGAGTTTTTGATGTTCGTGTTCCTTTCGGTTTCACTGAATTCTTCCCAAAGAGCGGAAGAACCCAGACGTACCGGTTATTCTTTGGAACAGGCTACACGAAACATGCCGAACTTCAGTTTGAAGTTAATTTGAATTGGTCCGAACAAGCGTTCTTGAACTGCCCGGTTCGAATCCAACGCTTTAACTGCTGGGAAAGAAATGCACCACAATATGTCTGGAAGGACAGTGTCGGTCTTCAAACGGCATCGACAGCATTTGCGGATCCGCCACTTTGAGGCTGGCGTCAGCACCGCCGTTCTCCCGTCTGAAGCCCTGTCCCGCCAAATTTTGATGATGCATCTGTCAACCCCTGATTGGTTTTGCCTGCCATCATTAACCCTTGATGATTCTTTTTGACTCCCCAGATTTGTGATAGATAGAGTCTTCACATTGGAGGTATGCCACTAGGTGACCATTGTCGACAAGATCTATGGTGACAAAAGAAACAAAATGAAGTTATATTAACTTCCCCTCAATATTGCTAATAGTTGAGTATCATTGATGAAGCAATTTTTTGAGGATGATCTTAGGGATCTATTGGCAACTTTAGGCCTAGTCCTCATCTATGATAAGTGGGACTATAACCCGTGGGGAGTTTATAGTGTGAGACATGTTGAGTGGGAATAATTCAAGAGGAGGAAAAATATGACTCAAGAAAGTGAAGTGGTGTACATTGATTTGAAACAAATTCCTTTCAAATGACCAAAATGGTTGAGCTTCTACACACCAAAGATACACTATGATAGGAACCTTCTGATAAACAAATCTATTAATACACAACTGAAGAAAAGAGGTTGGTCAAAAAGAAAGAAGGTAGAATTTTGGAGGTTTGGGTAGGAGCTGTAGTGTCTCACCCTTCCTATTGGACAATTCCCACAAGATGATGAGTTCGAAGAGATTTATGATAAGGAGGCTGACACTAATAACAACAATCCTGAGACTAGACATGAAATTGATGAGGAAAAATTTCTGCGTTGGGCTTCCCAACCTCCAGAATCCAATAGTTAGAGGGATTCAAAGCAAAGGGATTCACAAGCTCCGTCCTCCTCTAGTGCCCAAAGTAAAGGAAAGAGACCCCGATGGTCTCAGAGAGCATCATCCACTATAGTCATTGAGGGCCAAGTTTCAGAGGGGTTGGTGGCTAGGAGATTAGAACATGTTAGTTCTGGTCGTGAAAAGAGAAGGTGGGTCCAATATCTCGGCATATCCAACATTCTGGCCTAAAGAGAAGAAGAAGTGGAGTCTACCCTACAAGATGTGCTAACTACTACGACTTAGGTAAGTTTTTCTCCCTCTCTTCTTCCTATTTCTACATCTTTGGTTTCCCTCTTTCCTCCTCCTGTGGAAAGGAACTCTTCATCCTTAGGCCCTGACCTAATAATCCTAAGTACACCCCCTCCTATTTGCAATGAATCCCCCAAAATTACCCCGCATGCCGAGTGAGTAGCATCTGCTTCGACTGTTTTTGACTCTTTAATCCTTCTGTCAAGGACCCCTATACAAAGAGTGGAGACATCCATGCTAAGCCCCACTCCTGGCCCATCATCTTCTGAGAAAACACCTTTCCACCAAACTATATCTCTCTTAACCCATACTAGCAAATCCCCCATTCACTCTCAGCTTGGTGTGCCACCCTTTTCCATGATAACACTCCCTTTTGTTTCACTGCATGCTCATACATCCGGTTCTTCCCTTCTGTTACCCTTTTTGGTTTTCCTCTCAGTTCCCCTATTGCAATGTAGAATGTTGATGTCCCTAAAACACTCCAGGATCATTTCAATGCAACCAAGGTGGCACAAAAAAATGCTAAACAGAGATGGCTATTGAAGAATGCTGAGTTGGAGACTACTAAGAAAATCGAGGCTTGTTTTAATGAGGAGCGAAATTGTCTCCTGATTAGCACCATGACACTACTCATGGCTAAGCCCGAGGGGAAGATGCAGATGGAGGATTATGACATTTGGATGATAGGCATAGATTTGAATGAAACTTGTCCACGCGATAAGGTGGTCTTAGCTAGGACCACCCAATAGGTAGTATAGGTAGACTATGAAAGGTTAGGAAGGAAGTCAAAGAAGTGTGAGATAGAGTTGGTTAATGTGAGGGAAATAGTGGGTAGATTGTAAACTGAAGTCAAGGCTAAGGATATTGAGATGGCCTGCATAATGTAGATTCAAGGTAAGCAAAGGGAAACCTTAAGGTTGCTTGAAGAAGCATAGAGAAAACAAGTTCAACTACATGCCAAAATTGAGAAATTGAAAGCTGACCTCGCCACCGAGCATCATACCAACATGGAGTATAGAATTACTCACGAAAACCTATAGAAAGAGTTGGAAAGTGTCCAATCTCAAGCTTCTGACAATGTCAGGAAGGCACAGGCAGAGGTAGAAGCATTGAAGTTGGAGAAACAAGAGACTGTGTCTGCTTTGTAGACTTATGACCAAGAAATTAGTAATATGAGCTCTGAATTGGAAAACGCTCTCAAGGAGAGAGATCAAGTAGAGGAGAATGCAAGAGCCAAAGAGATTCAGCTCAATCAGGAGTTGACTATTGCTCAAAAGGATGGGTTCCTCCCACTACTAAAAATATTGGTATCTTCACACTGGGAGTGGATTGGAGTTGTAGTTCCTGTTCTCAGGACCATCTTACAATTTTTGAGCGATGTCTGAGAAATAAATGGGAAGATTGGCTTGATGGCAGATCACATTCTGCAGACATGCGAGTCTCGAGTAGTGGAATCACAAAGTTTTATTTCCAAGCTTTATGTGGCTTCTGATTAAATCCTGAAAGATTCCAAAGTTCCTAATCAAAGAATTGCTTCCATCAAAGTGAGTGAGACTGTCAACTCCCACAAGGTCGACAAAAAGTGAGAATATTTCTAGATGGTGTTGGCAAGGAGAGTTGAAGAGGTAAAAAAGGATTTCAATGTTTTGATCAATTATGGTTTACCTCCTCTTTTCTCCCCAGATGGAGATGTGCAAATAGTAGAAAAAATTATGAAAACTATCAAACAAAAGGATCAGACTTCTGTAGAACTCCCAAGTTCAAGTACAACACACGTAGCTGATGAGATTGAGCACAAGATTTTTCCCCTTTCTCATCTTTATCATTACCTTGGAGTGGTTACTACATGGTGGGGAGTTGTCTTTTAGGGAAGTCTTCCAGCTTGACCAAGCATACAGGCTCATCCACAGTCTACCCTTACTAATTGAAGTAGATTGGTAGGTGCAACACTCCTCTTTCCTTAAAATCCAAGAATTTCTAGAGAGATTGGTTTGTACCTCTGCAAGTGAAGGCCCCTGTGAGTCACCAGAACTGTGAAACTTTTTTCTTTTCCTTAGTCTTTTGATCTTCAACTTATTTTGTTTTTGGCTTTAGAGATGTCCCAGTTTATGCAAGGTCATTCAGAAAGATGGGAAATGTGCCACATAGTGGTTGCACTACTTTCTTTTATCATTTTCCTTTCAAAGGAGGGCCTGATACACGTGTCATCTTGGTGGAAGTTTTGTCCAAATTTTTTTTAGAAAACATAAGATCCCTACTTGCATGACATGTCATCTCTTCGCTGCTGGAGGATTGCACCTCTTATGAGATGATATCTTTTGGGAGTTTGTTGAAGCTTGCTGGCCTTTCTTTCTCTTATTTTTCAAGATGGGAGCTTTGATATGGTGCCTTTGGATGATGTGATTGGTCAACAAGACCCTTTTTCCAGATCGTTTTTAGGATTTGATGATTTACGAGCCTCTATCTTTGCTAAATATCTAAAGGGCATTAATGCAGTAGCTAAGAATTAATGAATAAAGATCATTGTGACCTATCCAAGGATCTACGATCAGATTGCAAGGTATCAAGTATCAACATCTAGCAGCAATTAATTCTATACTGAGGCAGTGCTTTCTTTTTTTGATGGCTATATAAGGAGGGAAATGATGTAATGGGGGGTTGGATTCCAAGTTATAGTTTCTTTGCTAAGAAAAGTTTCTTTAGTTTTCTTAGGCTTTTAGAATTATTTTCAAAAGAAAATTTTCAAAACTACTTTTCTTTGGCATGTTATATCTATTAAGGTTTAAAGTATTGTTGGATTGGCATTCAACCTCTATTTCAAAGTTCATTTGATATTTAAAAGCATGAACTATTGAGGATAAATTTTTGAGACTATGCATGTATGGCTTTTTTCAAGCTTTCTTTCTTTATATTATCATTTTGAATGAAACACTATGTCTTGCAAGCTAAATCTGGATAGGTTAAGTAGCTGATTTCCATGCTATATGCTCGTATGGTGGAGTAGTAGCTTAAGAAAAATGGATTATGTCATTGGGCTTCCCTATTTTTCTAAAAGTTTTTGTTTTGTCATGCTATGCTATATTAGGAGGAAGAGTTCATGTGATTTTTGAGATATTGTTCTATTACTCATAAGAAATCTTTATGTTTGATCGGAACTTAATGAACATTTCCTGTGGAAAGATTTGAAAGTCTGCACCATGCTTAAAGTTAGCCTTTTTTGTTCATTCTCTTTCCAACAATGAAGGGTTGTGGTATTCTGTGTCTAATTATATCACTCATCAGAATGATTTTGGGTTTGAAATGTTGTAAAAGCTTTGGCACATAACCTTTTATGTTTTATGTTTACATTTCCTTCTCCCCTTATCTCCAAACCCCAAAGAAGAGCCCACTTTCTATAAAAATCCTAGAGGAATTCAATGAGATGCAATTTTTCCTCCAGTCACTAAATTTCCCATAAGACTGTCGGAGAGGCATAAGCTTTGATGATCAATAATTTCTATGATCTCATTCTCTTGTGCTAAAATATATTCCCACGGGGGAGAAAGAGAAGGAAAAACAAGAATCTCATGATTCTCAAGGATTGCATCTTCTTTCACCAAGATACCTTAATCACTAATAGGAGAAGTATCGAGAGAAGAAAAATCATGATCGCCATGGTTATCCATGCTTGTATCCTCTTTTATCACATCATTCCCACAAATAGGAGAGATAAGAGGGGTTGTATGTTAAGGCAAGAGTTAACATTTTAACTCTCTTGCACTAAGAGACTCTCATAACTAGGAAATGTATTGAAGGAATGAATAACATGGTTATTGACTAACTTTTTCTTTGCAAGCTTAGAAAAGATAGATACTAACATTTGTGTAAAGTAATATATACAAACACAAAATGGAGAGAGACTTAATGCAATACAATGAGCTAGAATGAAATGTTTAAATGCAATTTTCAGATTCTAAACAAGGTAGTTTGTTGATTACACTATGCAATGATCTGAAAATAAAGTGTTGTAAATGAAATTTTGAAATTGATAAATGAAATGAACCGATTTAAGTGAGATCTAATGAAAATCATGTAATAAAAACTCAACAAATTGAAACAACTATCTAATGATAGTAGAAAAAAGTACATAAATGATGTTTTTAATGTTGTCAAAAGCAGTTTTAGGGCTGATCCAGGACTAATTCGCGCCCATAGGTGTATTATTTCTAGTTAGAGTTTTTGGAGGGGTCAAATGTTGGAAAATACACAACACAAAAATCCTAGAAAGTAGGAAAAACAACCTGTATTGGGACTAAATCTCCCAAAGTGGCATATGAGTCCTAGATTAGGGTTTTTGCACCTATTTCAACACATGGTTAGTTGTTCCTAAGGTTTCTAAATTGTATTATGCCTAGACTATTTGCAATTGCATAGTTTCAATGAAAATGAATGATCTATGCTGTAAAAATGCAACCTATATGTACTTTCACTAATACAAGATCTTGAAACCTTAGATGCAAATTAACTAATCAAAAACCTAATTCAAAGTTAATGTAAGCTAGATATAGGACTATGATGCACTCGAAATCATAAATAAGGTGCTTTAAATGTAGGTTCACCAAAATGAAAGGTAGAAAATTCTTCCTCTATAGTTTAAGGCATAGAACAACAATCTTCTACACTCTCACTTAAGGAAACCCTAGAGATCTCAATCCAAGGATGAATTAGGGGAAATAAATCTTGCAATAGGGTGTCTTAATGTGTAATTAAAGACAATAAGAGGGTTCACTACCAAGGTAGGGCTTGGAAAGACAAGAAATGTAAATTACATGCAAGGTACTATGCGAAACTAGACTAAATGACCTAGGAAATGAAATTGAAGTATATAATATCAAACTGGAAATGAATTGAAGCACACCTAGAAGAGTGATGAGGTAAAAAAATCACCAAAACCCTAAAATATTGTTGTTTAATGATCACTGTGACTCATACATCAGTCTAAGTGATTTAGTCCCAAACTAGGGTTTTTGTGCCAAAAATGGAATCTGATAATGTATGATTTGGGTCTCCTAAAACTTGGAAAATGTTTGTATTGGGAATCATATGCCACAAGTGGCATATCAGTCCCACTCTAATTTTTTGGAGGGTTAAGGCCTAATTATTCTCTCCTATCTCTACTCTTTATTCCACACTTCGTTTTTTGATCTGAAACCTTGATTTGCAACTTGTAGGTGACTTTGTGTGAAGATAGCAACCTTGTAAAGAATTTATGACTTTTCCAACCCTGTAATCTAATTTTCAAAGGATCTTTAGGCCTCAAGACACCTAGATCTACAATAAAACCTAAGAGAGAAAAAAATGTTAATTTCTTAGTAAATAGGGTTTTTTTTTGGTCAAACGTCATTTAGGTAATTAAAAAAAATGATTAAACAATGAAATATGGACATGAAACATGAAACATGAAATGGTGATACCTTGGATGATGTCTTGGAATGTAAGTTTGCAATTTATCATGAAGTGGCCATGAAGAATGCAGATCTTGATCTCAAATTGGATGTGAAACAATGCTTGCAAAT
>VDFB02194442.1:0-14562 GCA_007258455.2 Sequoia sempervirens | reverse complement strand
TAATCAAGATTTTTATAGATGGAATTGACTTTGATTCTTTTTGTGAACTTAGAGTATGAAATTTCACCTTGTTGCTAAGTAGCTAAAAATATTAGTTGATAATGATGTAATTTGATGTAAAGAATAAAAAATATAAGTTTATGGTTGTAAATTGTGTTTGGAGGATAGTTTAAAAAGTGGTATTCAATTTGATAAAATGTGTAGATAAGTAATGAATATGAACTCTTAAGTTACTTTCAATCAACGATAAGTTCACATAGCATGTTATTATGGAATTCTAATTCCAATTGAATAATTATAGTCATAAATTATTGATTTGTCAATCTTGTAACTATCTTGATTGATCGAATTAGTTATAATCAATTATGATAAGGATCAAATTATAGTGAGTAAAGTAATATTGAACTGATTAAATTTAAGATGCATTGATTAAAAGTAAACTTCTTCGATAAAAGGCATTACACCCAATATGCAAAACCAATAACCTTTTGGAATAAAAAATGAAGATGTATTCTAGGTAAACAAAGAAATCTTCTTAATTAAACTTCACCTCAAACACCCCCTTTAGGTGTTTGCAAGTAGATCCTTCTCTAGGTTTTCATCTCTATTTCGCTTGAATGAGTGGAAGCTGACAAAGAACTGTATAGAAAAAGGGGACCCTAGAAAAGATTGTGTTCCCACTTGTACATTTGCATAAACATAATTTCAAATAGAATTACTTATTTCATACACCTAATTCTCTAGTATCTTAATCTCCTGGATACAAGATATGAAGGCAATCTAAGAAACAAAAGATGTTTTCAATACTTAGATACAAAGAATATTGTTAGATTTTGTGATTTTTTTTCTAAGAGATAAAACTTTGAATCCAATTGGTATAAGAATAAAAATGAGTCATTAATACTCAGAAGAATTCCCAAAGTGAATTGGTCTTGTACTTGGCCAATTATCCGAAACCCAAGAAAAGTACAAAATCTTTTTAAGACTTGGAAAAAACCTCAATACAATGTATTAGGCATGTTATGAATTTTTTGCAAGCGACTCAAGATCTAGTTGGTCTCAATGAGTAAATTCTATGTCCGGAGCTTCATTTTTATTGTTTTTTTTTCCTTGCCTATCCCATATTGGATAGAGGATTGGTTCAAAATGACCATGATCTATAATCGTCCTGAATGGACAAGTGAACCCAGTGGACAAAAAAGTCTGAATTGGATCCTCATTTGTCGTCCATATTGAACAAGGTAACCCGAAATGGCTATAGTTAATTCTTGAATATTCAATTTAGACTATCAAATATTAAATAAGCCACAAATAATTAATCATATAAAATTTGTGCAAATTTGAGGTACAATCTTTTTTATATTGTTACAAATAGAATCTTCCATGAGTCTCAATTTTGGGCTCTTGATGTTCATACGACAAAATAGAATCTTATGGCAGATTTAGCTCATTGCAAGCGCTCTCTTTTTATGTGAAGTTGAATTGCCAACTTCTTGAATTGTCTCTTGTTTTCATCGCAAATTTGTTAGATTTTTAATAGAGCTTAAGATAATAAACAATTTATTAACTACAGAAACTTAAAATCTTTAACAAAAAATGCTTAAAATCCCACTAATGAGACCCTTGCATTAAGAGGATTTTTCTCATAATTTTCACACTCAGAATCTTTGGCACTCTTGGTTTCATTGCTACTGATCCCTCAATTCTTCCCCACCTTCTCCAACATAATCATAATGAGTATTATCAAAGAAAAAGAAAAGACATCAAATTTCGAAGTGTCAGAAGATATAGCTAACCAAATCAAATTATTTTTGTTAGTATCAATCTTCAACCAGCCATTGTAAGATTTCAATTAAACCACGGGGTTTAGATTCTTAAACCATTAATTTTCTGCTTGTTTTGGTTAATTTAATCATAGTTTACACACTAATAGAAACAATTTGCACAAAAATTGCCTGCCAACGGAGGACTATCAGTAAGGTAATATTGCTCTGTATTCACAAACTAATTCGCCAAATCTAGTGAAGTCAGACATGCAAATAGACACCCAAACCTCCTTAACTTCGTCTAAAATTTAACATAACCAATGACAATTTACTAATCGCAAAACAACCAATAATTAACATTATCTATTTCAAGGAAAAAGGAACCTACTATTATGAAACATGTTAGGGGTCCTATGGAAGGAGCTCCTGCTACAATCTTTTTTTTTTATTAGTGATCTGGATCCCAAGGGATATCAAAACTGGAATAACAAAGATTTATTATTTTTATTTTTTTTGGTATGGAGTCAGCACTAGCTGGAACCCTATTTGCAAGGCCCTAATTACTCAGTCCCTATAACCTCTGGCCACATGAGCTGCCCTTATCCGTGCAGCAACTCAAACCAGGGATTTGAACCTGTGATCACTATCCAAGTCTCCACAGCTTAACTATCTGGTCTACACCCCGCGGGTACTAGAACAACAAGGTTTACTAATACGTGTGTTTTGTACATTCCAAACTCTCGAGGGAAATGTATGGTTATTTACTATGTTCCACAGTGTTTCCAGGACAGGGATGGTAAGATGGCAGGGGGCAGTTTAGAGGATGGCAGTCCGAGGGCCATTTTTTGGGGAAAGTGGGGACAGCAATATATATGAAATTCAAGAATTTTTAAGTATACTTTTTTTTAACAATGAAATCGGAAATCCAAATTAATTCTGTTAATATTAACTGTAGTATAGCTTATATCATTAACTATCAATCTAAATTATGATATATTTATTGCTGTTATACTACAGTAGTTGTTGTCACTGCTGCCATGATTAATTTAATTGCTATTATACTGCTGCTATACTGCTGTCATGATATATTTATTGCTGTTGTTATAATGCTATGTTACACTGCTGTTATAATGCTGTAATGATATATTTAACACTTTAACAGTCTTTTTTTAATATTAAGAATGAATTTTTTTTAAACATTATTAAAAATTGTTTTTTCAACAGGAGACGTCTGACATGTCCCTGGACGCCTTGGGGTGTCCCCTACATGTTTTCTGACATCCCCGATTTAAGACACGTTTTGGGACATTTCCACATTTTCTCAATTTGGGGGGGACAGCCAAGGGACATCCCCCCATCCCCAAAATGCCTCAAGGGACGAGGATGTGGGTTTGAGGGGTGGGGGCACATCCACATATAACACAGGTCATTTACCTTCCACTAGGTACATTAATGCTATGCCTTGAAATCTGATGATATGGAGGTATGCATGATGTTAAAAAGCCATTATGGCAGAAGAAGAATTATGGAAATTAGAACAGTTAATCGTCCGCGTGGTTTTACCTTCTGATGTTTGAACCAACCATCAAAATGTAACAGTCAAATCTGACTTCTAAGGATCAAGGCAACAACATTATCAATGCATGGTAGTACCATGTGTTAGGAGTGTACACTAACAAGTCAATTCTATAGTCGTCTAGAAACCTCCCAAAACCAATTTGGGGCCGCATCTGACTTGCATGCACTGTCTCACACCAGCAGAAAGGTGCATGTGGCACCTATTGCAAATGGATTGCTGATCTTGGAGATGCTACGAATCTGATAAAGGTGTTCATAGTACCATATGTTAGTTTTAGGATCAGAAATGTAAGCAATCAAAAATGCAACACAGTGAACAATGAACACAACAAGATACCCTAGGAAAACCCTCCTTCTCAAGGGAGAATAACCCAGCCAAAGTATATCCCTTATATATTGAATGAAAAGAGCAGAAATCTGCTTTCCAACTTGGCCAAACACAAGGCCAATTTGATGTAATGCATGATAGCACCTCTCCTAGATGCGAATATACAAACACATGATTTCTCCTTGATATCGATCTGCTTGAAGCAATATTATGATCTGCTGCAAAAGTGTGAACTCCCTCTTGAAGTGCGAATTGTTTCTTGAAAAATCGAATGATCAAATGAATGACCATTGCTTGGTATATATACAAATCAAAGGTGTCTTTTCATTAAAGTCAGCCTCTTTCACAAAACAAGGCGACTTTTTGTTTGAGTCGGCCCATAAAAAATAAATCAATATTTATAGCAAGTCCGACTTGCTTTTATTTATTCATCATTTATTATTTAAATTCGAGAGAAAGATATCTCCAGCTGCTATAACATCAACACTCCCTCTTAGCTAAGGAGGTATCTTTCCAGATATCCATGTCATGGAGTCTCTCAACATGAAACCCACAATGGCTACACCCATTTGTGGAAAAGAGTTCATCACGAAGTCTCTCAACGTAATATTGTCATGGAGTCACTCAACATGACGTCCACCATGGCTACTCCCATGTGTGGAAAGAAACATGTGCACAAGTGCCCATCACGGAGTCTCTCAACGTGATGTCGTCATGGAGTCTCTCAACATGACGTCCACCATGGCTACTCCCATGTGTGGAAAAACACAAGTACAAAGGGTTCATCACGAAGTCTCTCAAAGTGATGTTATGGAGTCTCTCAACATGACGTCTCATCTCAGTCTCAGAGATGAACAAGGGCTTGCACCTCATATTTCTTCGTCTTAGAGAAATATACACTACAAGGGCTTTCACCTCATATTTCTCCGTCTCAGAGAAATATACATTACACAAATCTTCATGATGAAGTGACTCCCTCTAAAGCTCCAAGTACTTGCATCAACCTCTTGACCTCCTTGTCCAAGGTTGCCTCTATTGGTTTGTCAGACTCCCTCTGAATGTTATTTCCTCCTCTTCGAAGAAACTGATTGACTTTAGAATAAGAAACCTTTTGAATTGACTTTAGAACTTTGCTCCTTCTGAGATCTCCCTATGTCAATTTCCACAGTAGAAACATGTTGAGTAGACCTTAATTTGCAATCTCGACCAAAGTGACCATACTTGTCACACCTGTAACATTGAATGTGAGAGATCCTTCTTCTTCTTTGGTTCTGGGGCAGAATCTGGTTCTTTGTCGTTATTACTCTTTCTTCCTGCTGGCTCTCTTTCTGTAAAGCATGTAAAGGGGAACTTGATTTCCTTTTCTAAGACTATCATAGTTTTTTCCTTAAATCTTCTTGTTGCCAGTAACCTAGACTCTTCTTGGAATACAATCCGCCTCAAACATCGCATCAACTAGTGTTAAACTTAGATTCTCCTCCCACGATGCTTTGAATAAAGGGTTCCCAAGATTGAGGGAAGACCATTTGTGCCAACATTTAACAAAAATTTCAGGTCGCAATTATATCCCAATATGCTCAACTGATCTCTAAATCAGCACTCATAAAGAATGAGATGACTGAATCATTTTTAGCCATTTTTACATGGTGAAGTTGTTGTCTCAAAGCAAGGGCTCTGCTAGTGTTGATCTCATACAATCCTTTTAGAGTATCAAACATTTACTTAGCTGTCTTCAACTTGGAGATGATCGGTACTAGGTGATTCATCACAGAGTCTATCATGATCTTTCTAGCCTTCATGCTATTTTTCTTCCACTGGATTTTCTCAATATCATTGGAAGGCTTGGGCATATCACTTTCAACGAAATCAAGAAGATCATTCTCCTCAAATGCAATGAGTACCCTGGGTTTCCAAGAGTTGAAGTTTGAGGCTCCATCAAGCCTATCTTCTACCTTTACACCGTTCACCATTTTCTTTTTCCGCACAAATTCACCTTCGAAGATCTGCCCTTAGGTCTGAATAAATTGCAACCTTAGATCAGCAATATTTTGCCTTCAAGATCTACCCTAGATGAAAAGTTGACTTGACTGCTTAAACAAATCTGATTAGATCTTTTCTTAAACCTGGCTCTAATACCATGTTAGTTTTAGTATCAGAAATGTAAGCAATCAAAAATGCAACACAGTGAACAATGAACACAACAAGATACCCTGGAAAAACCCTCCTTCTCGAGGGAGAAAAAACCAGCCAAAATATATCCCTTATATATTGAATGAAAAAAGCAGAAATCTGCTTTACAACTTGGCCAAACACAAGGCTGATTTGATGTAATGGATGATAGCACCTCTTCTAGATGCGAATATACAAACACATATGATTTCTCCTTGATATCAATCTGCTTGAAGCAATATTATGATCTGCTGCAAAAGTGCGAACTCCCTCTTGAAGTGCGAATTGTTTCTTGAAAAATCAAATGATCAAATAAATGATCATTGCTTGGTATATATACAAATCAAAGGTGTCTTTTCATTAGAGTCAGCCTCTTTCACAAAACAAGGCGACTTTTTGTTTGAGTCGGCCCATAAAAAATAAATCAATATTTATAGCAAGTCCGACTTGCTTTTATTTATTCATCATTTTTTTTTAAATTCGAGAGAAAGATATCTCCCACTGCTATAACATCAACACCATAGACCATGAAATATGAGTCAACTGTACCCACCAGAGTTGCAACTGGAGAATCCACCTAGATCAAATAGATGGTCCCACGTAATCTGTTTGTAATGGAAAACACAAATAAAAGAAGCTTCCCTAAAATGCTGATTGCTGCTGCTGCCAACATTGGGGAGATATTTCAGTAAGCTTTCTGCCAAATGGCAGATATATTGAATTAAAAAATCTTAAAGAATCATCTGACAAAAGTAAACCAGTTTGTTTTCTCATTCTAAAAATTGTTTAGCACAAGAAAACATACACTTTACATGGGATGTTTAAACCAATTTGGGGCCACATCTGACTTGCATGGACTGTCTCACACCAGAAAAAAGGCGCATGTGGCATCTATTGCAAATGGATTGCTGATCTTGGAGATGCTACAAATCTCATATAGGTGTTCATAGTACCATAGACCATGAAATGTGAGTCAATTGTACCCACCAGAGTTGCAACTGGTGAATCCACCTGGATCAAACAGATGGTCCCACGTAATCTGTTTGTAATGGAAAACACAAATAAAAGAAGCTTCCCTAAAATGCTGATTGGCGCTGCTGCCAACATTGGGGAGATATTTCAGTAAGCTTTCTACCAAATGGCAGATATATTGAACTAAAAAAATTTAAAGAATTATCTGAAAAAAGTCAACCAGTTTGTTTTCTGATTCTATAAGTTGTTTAGCACAAGAAAACATACATTTTACATGGGATGTTTAAATCAAGATACACTATATGGTTTCTTCAAAATTTGAACATAGGCAAGAAATTGATTAAAAGGTACCTGACATGAAAGCAAAGAGAACCAAGTGAATGCTTGAAGAAAACCAAGACATTTTATAGTTCAAAATTACTTATTTCCAGTTTTCTAAGAGATATTTTACAATCACACTTGACATCATATATGGATTTGAACATTACCAAAATGTCATATCCAAAAATGACATAATGAACTTGACAGAAACCAATCTGCACATAATCAACTAGCAAGACCATGTGTTGTGTGACTCCCAAAATAGAAAGGTTGTCAGCGTCAACTGATCAGATCAAAGATTCCGATGTGAGCCTTTCAACTGCCAGAAATCAAATTCTATTAATTTATATCTTGTGATTGAAAGTTACAGTAAAACTCATGGGTTCACACAACTCTTACATTCAATCGTCATTGCTGGAGCACTTTGTTGAGAAGCATTGATTTCAATCTTGTTTCTGAGTTTCCTGAACACAAAATGGCCAGAGTAGAATGTAGAACAAGCACGTCCACAGCCTCAACCTTTGAAAATATTGTGCAACTTCTTTCATAATCCTGCTGGTGTCAATACACAAGAAATAATTAGATATGAGCTAAATAGTTGGGAATATAAACTTGAACTAGCCCCTCCCACGAATGGTGGAGTCCAATGGTAGTCAGGTTCCTCTTCTGAAATTTATTAATATTGTTTGTTTGTACATAGAACATTTACAAAGCTATCAAAGTTCTTGACATAAGACTCTTACTAAAAAATTGTTATCCATAAAATCCCTTCTGTCCTGCAAAGAGATTTTTAATTTGTCCATTTCCAAAATGTAACCATACAAAACATCTACAAGGTTTGGATTCAATTTTTAGGCTACCAACTACTGCTGGAAATTGCTGGACATAGCTATTCAAATGAAGCTTTCATTTATTATTCAATTGTCCTGATTTTTCACTGATTCATGTAGAACTGATAAAGCACTGGCATTTTAAATTAATTCATTGTAATAGTGGACAGTTTCTAAGGGCAATTTAGTTGCAACTAGAATCCTGCACTCTCTTCTTGCAACATTAAATTTTGTAATATTCCCAGTGTATTAATCTGCTTCTTAACATGATAATAAACATAGAAGGTTACCTTTTCTGTCAAAACAATAATAGCTTTATTTCCAAATTCATCCTTCAAACATTGAAGCTTGTTTTGTACTATCTTCAAATCCTGAAATATTTCAACCAAAACAAGCTTTCAAAATAAATGTAATGTGAATAAAGTAGACAAATTATTGTAAATACAATGACTAATAATTAGTTTCAACTTTCTATATATACGGAAGTTTCACAGAACATTGCTTGCTGAATAATAGGATAGCAAAGCAAATTGATTCTATCCCATTCAATTCAACATAAAGAAACAGATTATGCCTCCCTCTCCTGTCATGGCCATAATGACCCTTGTATCTAAAGTGCAAATATAAGGTTCTTAAGTTCTTAATATAATTCCAACTCATGCAGGCAGGTGGATTTTGAACACATCCTTGTGAGATGAATTCAGATTACTGGAAACTATATGAGCTTCATCAATTACATTTGTATACTCTCAAAGGATTTAATATTGTGATAACAGCTTGTATGAAGACTAATTATCATTTAGTAACACTACTTATCTACTTCCTAAAAGGCTTGCATCATTAACATAATGACAAAATGAAACCACATAATGATCTATTCAGATTAACCAGAAGAAGCTTGCATCAAAATATCGCACATCACCTTATCTTGAAAGTTGTGATGGTCACAAAAGTCCACTCGGTCAACATGTGCTGCACCCAACTACAAAAAGTATTAAGTCAAATTCGCGATGCCCATTTTCTTGATACAATCATAAAGATAAAGCATGCATTAGCTTTAACATCAAGAGGATTCAATTTTCAATCCAATTCTTTGTTTCTGCTGTATTAATTAGGAGACTTGCATTAACACTAACTGAATTGTGGTCCAGTAGTCCTGGTTTAGTGGTAAGGAAAAGCAATTTCCAATAACGACCCCGATCCAAAACACATGGTGCAGCCATTTTAAGGTACAGACCATACCACCATAAATGAAGCTGGGGAAAAGTCCAAGGAGAATTATAGTAGAAGGTGAATGTTAAAGCTTACCTATCAGAATGATTGCACAACTGTAGCCAAAATTGAAAAAGTTGCTACCTTTTTTTAAAACTGAATCCCTTAAGCTTGGGCCATTTTTTCAACCATAGATAATTTGCATCTACTTTTTAAACAAGTCCTCTTAAGTTTGAAATACTACTACAACTATGAATAAATTGCAATTTTACTGTAATATATTATCTGAATCTTTTAGTTAATGTGCTTCCTAAAAATATATTATGCCTTATAGAACCATTTAAATATTACAAAATAATTTATTTGAAAATCTATTACATGATTTATTAAAAGAGTAGTGGCATAACAAACAAATTGCATAACATAAATTTCTTGATTGGTAATTAGTAACATATATAATTGTATTAATTACATAACCACTAAAAAGTTAAAAATGCTTATAAAAGATTTCAAAAATATTGTAAAATAATAGTTTCAACGGTTCAACCATTTCACCCAGGGTCCAGCAAGTTTGCTACATTTGTTAAGTGGAACAATTACCATAGCATTGGCTCAAAACATCATATGAACTTTACGTTTCTTTTTATCTTGGTGGAAGAAAATAATTTCAACTAAAGAACAAATAGGTAAACTGCACGTATCTTGTATGCTGTGAGCTTGGCAAGATTATTGTTACCTCTTTGAAAATGCAACATTCAACTTTTCCTATGCCCATTTAAGTTCCAAATTTGGTTTTCATTTGTCCTCTTTTCACAATGTCTTAGTTTATGAACCAAACAACTATGGGGTAGGAGGAGGGATAGCTGAATCATACTATAAGTTGTTTTAACCATTGAGAAACTGGCATTAGCTCTGAATTCTTCATTGTCTTGGCCCTAAAATGACAAATCAAACATGTTCAGAATCAAAACTTGCTATATGATCCAGCTCATGGTTATTAAGTATTAACATAATTAAAGCCAACAACCTGACTGACTATCTTGACACTGCCACTACAACAATCTTTCAAGTTATCATGATTTTTAAACAGTATGAGCTAACGATGAGCTAGAAATCAGAAATACTGTCCAAATACATCAAGCTCATATGCATGATACGTGAATATGATCTTAGTAGAATAAAAATTCAGTATGACCAAGTCAGCTCTTGAAGGCTACACTGGGCTGTTGCTCAGTGTTTAAAACATAAATCTATCAATCTTATGTTCTCATGAAATTTAGACTGCTGAAAATGCAGATTTAAATCAGATACCATTTCCATTTTACTTTCAGCAAAGCAATCATCTCATACTCAGGTACCATCAACTAAGTAGTAATGCTCACTGTCAATTGAAACCTGTAACCAAACCCCCATCTATACTGAGATATGCATCTTTAAAATAGAACAAGTGAATTCCTGATCCCTTGAGCAGAAGCATCAAGAAAGATAAAAGACATTCCAATTAGTAATGTCTGCTGTAATTTAAAATTTGACAAATCAAACAGTATACAGTACTGAGAAACTAGCATTAGCTCTGAAATCTTCATAGTCCTCGCCATAATATGACAATTTAATTGTTTTTTATGGAAACAAGCTGGATTACATAGATGTTGGCATCTCTTTCTTTGTATAGCAGATTACAACAATTTGAGTAAGCATACATCTAAAACAGAAGTTGCCTTCAGCTAAGCAACCACATGCAGGGGGATCCGGTCCACCAAAGTCACCCAGGGATCAAACCTGACCTAAACATGCCTCTGCAAGTTTGAACCTTGGTGGATGGCTTCTATATCACATACCATCATCCTCACCATTTGTCCTCAACCAATTGAGCTACAACCCTTTGGCATAATATGACAATATAAATGTTAATTTATGTAGCTTGGACAGGTGTCTCCATTGTCTAGAAGTGTCATTTAATTATTTAATTATTTTCTAGAAACCTCCAGAAAAGGGCTGAGTTGTCTAGATAATTATGTAATTAAATAAATTGATTCTCCTAGAGACTTCTAGAATCCAGTTAGTTAGGGGGTTTTAGAGTCTATTTAATCTTAGCCATTGATTGAGATTAAATCATGGCCATTGGTTTTCCAATGAGAAAAGTATAAAAGGGGATCAATGGGCAATTGGAGAACAACAACAACAAGTAGACTTGCAGTGATAGCAAGTAGAGATACTTGAGGAAGACTTGCAGTGTTAGCAAGTAGTAAATTTGCAGTGAGAGCAAATAGTCTTGCAGTGTTAGCAAGGGCGCAGTGATAGCGTTGGGGATAGCAGCTGGGGAATTTCAGCAGGAGAAATTGAGGGAAGAATTTCCGGAGAAGAATATTGCCGGAGCTCTGCCAGTAAGAGGCAAGCAGTTTTGTATTCCTTAATTTGCTGAAGTTTAATATAATTCCTCATCTGCAGTAGTGGTTTTCCCTTCGGGGTTTTTCCACGGACAATTTGTCCAAAAATATTGTGTTCATTATTGTGAATGTTTTCTTCTCTATTCTTGTGAGTTTTATTGGTGAAGTTGCAGTTGTGTTATTTTTCGATATTTGCTGAGAATTAATTTTTCAGAGTCAAATAATCTATGTATTAGATAGGAGATTAATAATCAGTAACTGCAATAGAATTTTCACATGGTATCAGAGCTGATCTGAGGGCAGATAAGGCTTAACAAAGGAAGGAAAGATCCTGCCTCTTCAGAATTATTATTATTTGTTTTCTTTTATCTTTTGAGATGGCCTCAACAGGTTTAAAAGATCAGGACAGATTGGATGGAGCCTCAAATTTTGGTGTCTGGAAAGCCAGAATTTCTTTGTTGCTGGAAGAGAATGGGATCAAGGAATATGTGACCAGTGTTGTACCTGTACCTACAGATCCAGCACAGCTCTTAACATATAAGAAGGAAGATGCTACATAGGAGGCCATTCCTTGATGGTGTCAAGGATCATATTGTTCCACATGTCGCAGAAGTTAGATACAGCCAAGAAGATGTGGGATGCCATTCTGAATCTGTACCAGAATGCTACCACTAATCGGAAGCTGATTCTCAAAGAAAAGTTGAGGACTACTCGGATGAACAAGGGAGAGGACGTGACAAGTTACCTCACCAAACTCAGACTTGTCAAGGATGAGTTGGCTGCTGTTGGAGATAATCTAGGTGATGACGAGCTAGTGCGGATAGCCCTAAATGGGTTTACTAAGCAGTGGGATGTCTTTGTTCAAGTTATTAATGGACGAGACACCTTGCCGAGTTGGGATCGACTTTGGAGTGACTTCACTCAAGAGGAGCTTAGACTAAGTCTTGTCAGTAGGACCAGTAGCAAGAGTCAGCAAAGTGAGGCGGAACAGGAGAACGTTGCCCTTGCAGGAAAAGGGAAAGCAAAGAAGGGGTCTAGTAAAGGATCAAATCCACAAGGTGAGAAGAAGAAGAAGGACCTATCTAAAGTCAAGTGCTATGGCTGTCACGAGTTTGGCCACTATGTCAGCGATTGCCCGCAAAGGAAGAAAGGAAAGAAGCAGACAGCAGCTTCAGCAAGTGCAGATGAGCTCTCTAGTAGAATGGAGGATGAGTTCGCTCTCATAGCTTGTATGGCTAGCTCAACCTCACAAGGTGTTTGGTATATAGATAGTGGGGCATCATTTCATATGACAGGAGTTAGAGAGTACTTCTCCAGCTATAAGGAGGAGGACATCAGAATGCAGATTTCTATGGGGAACATGTCCAAGCTCAATCCAGTTGGGAAAGGGACTGTTCTATTTCAGAGGGAGAATGGTAAGTGGATTCCCATTCATGATGTGTTGCATGTGTCAGGCTTAGGTATGAATTTGATTTCCATATCTGTCCTTCAGGATAAAGGTTACAATGTACTCTTTAGAGGGGCAAGTGTGTTAATTAAGCACAAGGATTGGAAATCACCCATAGTTATTGGAGTTAGGAGCGGCCGGCTTTACAGGTTGCAGTTTGATACTCATAAGGCACTGATGAGCATCAGTAATTCTAGAGATCAAGGAGAGCTATGGCATAGGAGGATGGGCCATATACATCATGGAGCACTTAAAATGCTTCGTGAGGCTGTGATAGGTGTTCCTGAGGTGAGCACAGAGCATGATGATGTATGTAAGGGATGTGTGTTGGGGAAGTTTGCGAAAGCAACTTTTCCAAGGAGTGACACTAGATCCAAGGGTGTTCTTGATCTAGTACATTCAGACATATGTGGACCAATGTCGACGAAGTCTCTTAGAGGATATGAGTACTTTGTTAATTTTATTGATGATTTCTCCAGGAAGACCTGGATATACTTCTTGAAGACCAAGGATGCAGGGCTCACGCTTCAAGAGTTCAAAGCTCTTGTGGAGAATTCACGTGGAGGAAGATAAAGGTTCTTCTACGAATGGAGGCGGTAGTACAAAGGGAAAAAGAGTTCCGTGAGTTCGCACTGTGGAAGGAATCAAGAGTGGATCGCCTCTACAACCCACAAATGCAATGGGGGTTGCTGAGAGGAAGAATCGGTCTATATCAGAGGCGGCAAGGGCTATGCTGTATGACCAGGATATGCCACGCTACTTATGGGCAGAGGCATGCAGTACAGCAGTGTACATACAAAACAGGGTTCCACATAAGGTATTAGGCAAGATGACACCAGAGGAGGCATTCTCAGGGAAGAAGCCAGATGTTAGCCACTTCAGGATATTTGGGAGTTTGGCGTATTGTCACATTCCAGGTGCGACACGTTCCAAGTTAGATCAAACTGCAGAGAAGGGGTACTTTGTGGGGTACAGTGAAACTTCAAAGGCATATCGGATATTTATTCCAGGGACCAAGAGGACTATAGTTAGGCGTGATGTCAAGTTCATGGAGGACAAGGCATTTAGGAGGTCCAGAGATTTTCCAGCAGATGATCAGAGTGAGTAGTTAGTGGAAGCTCCAAGGATCGTTCAACCAGATCAAGGACAGCGAAGCTCGAGTACAGTTACTAGTACATGCACAAGCTCAGGTGCTGAGAATTCACAGAGTATGGAGCAGCAGATGCAGCAGATCCAAGAGATGCATCAGGGTGATATGGAGGTTGATACTTCATCCTCTACAGTTGGTAGCAAGAACCAGCAGTCACAAAGTAATACTCAGGAGTTTGTGGGAGCTCCTAGGATGAGTAGTAGACATCGGAGACAACCAGCCAGGTATGATGACTATATGGCATTAGTTAGTCAGTTGGTAGATAGTGAACCTTCTAGCTATCAGGAGGCTGCACAGCAACAAGTGTGGCAAGATGCAATGGTTGAGGAGTATACCTCAATAGTGCAGAACGATGTGCGGGAGGTTGTGCCTAGACCGACAGATAGGGCAGTGGTTGGATCA
>VDFB02194441.1:0-11924 GCA_007258455.2 Sequoia sempervirens | reverse complement strand
GAAGGCATACGAGCCCCTTTATGAAGGCTCCCAAACAACTCTTCTCTTTGTTGTATTGTTGTTGTTGAACTTGAAGGTTATGAATGGTTTATCAAACATAGCAATCTCATGGATGTTAAGGTATGTCATAAATGTCATCTTTTTCATCTATTTTAATTATTGTCAGTTCATCACTAGTAAATAAATGATGAAATATGTGCCATTAATATTCTTTATATGAACAAATTATTTTTTGTTGTAGATTGATTGGTCAATTTTTTTTACCACCATCAAATATTTTACCTAGCTCATACCGAGATTTATGTGCCATTATGAAAGATATCAGAATGGAGTATCAAACAATAGATGCATGTCGCAATGATCATATTATATATCATAAACAATAGGAATTTGCAACAGAATGTCCAAAATGTCATATCAGTAGATATCGAACATATCAACTAACAAAAAAGGTGCCTTGCAAGGTTCTTTGTTATATTCCCATTATTCCACGTATGCAACTATTATTTAGGTGCGAAAGCTTAGCACAATTTATGGATTACCATGCACGGAATAGAAGTGGAGATGACATTCTGCGAATTCCTGCAGATGGTTCTGCATATAGGGACATGGAGGAAAAATGGCCACACTTTAAAGAAGAACCTCATAATCTCAGGCTTTCATTGGGAGTGAATGGTGTCAATCCATTTAGAGAGTTGAGATCTATTTACTTAGTGTGACCTGTTTTTGTTATCAACAATAACATTCCTCCATGGATGTCAATAAAGAGGGAGCACATAATGTTGTCAATGATTGTTCCGTGTATTTGTTTCATAACAAATTTTCTTTAACGTATAGCATCCATTTGTCTTATTTGTTGCATAACATCAGTATTTTTGCATCTAATAGTCATGTACATTTTAATTTTATATATATTGCAGTAAAATGGTTATAATAATTATGTAATGTTTATGTTCATTCAACTAGGTAAGTACCAAGTTCAAGATATGAATGTATATATCGAGCCTCTTATCGATGAGTTACTAAAGCTATGGAATGGCGTCACTATGTATGATGTCTCCAGACCAATAGGACAAAGACAATTTCAATTCCATGCAATGCTTGTATGGACAATTCATGATGCCCCAGGGCTAACACATTTTTGTGGTATGTTATAATGTTCAACTACACTTTAACAATATTTAATTTGATGAAGTAGATATCATGCATGTTTTTAAAATAATCTATTCATTATATATAATTAAAAAAATTGACATAATTAATCCAATTATATATGATCTTGCAGGTCTTCAAACAAAGGGAAAATTTGCATATCCAATTTGTGGTCCAAAGATGAAATCTCGTCATTCAACAAGTTTAGGAAAGAAGGTGTTTGATGAGTATAGGCACTTCCTCCATAGAAATCATAAGTATCGAACTACTGAAAAATATCTTTTCAATGGGAAAGAGGACACTACATCAAAACCACGAAGAATGACACCTCGCTTATGGAAGTTGGAATATAATAGAATTAATCGTCAAGGTTATACATTGGATCAAATTGTTTATCTATCATATATGATATGTTTTTAATTTATATTTTTAATTATATTGTGTTGTGTTTACTCATGTTGTAATTGACAATGATTGTCGTTGTTAATTTGTTTAGCTTATATGCTTCATGAAGGTCATCAAGGCATTAATGGCCAGCTTCCACAGGGACTAAAAAGTTATCCCAGACAATTTAGTAGGTTGCCCTACTATGAGCAGCTACAAATTGTGCATTTGTTTGATACAATGCATATCAGAAATAATATAACATAAACATTATGGAAAATATTGGATGGAAGGCATGACAAAGAAAAAATTGTCAAAATTTGTAGTGATGTTCAGGAAGCCAATCATGCAATGAAAAATGTCATTCAATTAAATAGTGATGGAGACTAAATTAATATAAGTGCCCGCCCTTGGTTATTAACAGAGCAACAAAGCAATGCTATAAAATAAGTCATATGAAAAATTCAATTTCCCACAGGATTTGTTGCGAACATAAACAATATAATAACAAAGAAAGGTGAATTTGGGCCAGGGATGAAAACGAATGATTGGCATACCTTTATTAAGGTAATTATTCTAGTATATTATATACACTTGTATAATACATGTACTTTTCAGTGTATTGTGTTTACTACTTTTGGAAAAATAATGAAAAGATCATTTTATAATCATAAGATATCTCTACCCCTTATCTCTCCTAGACAACTTCACAACAATGTCAAGCAAGTTATTATATATGATCTTGGAAAATACATGAGGTAAGTAGCGAGATTTGTTCAATTCGTTGTATACATCTTATAATTGCCATTTGTTTTACTTGTTATGTAATATACTATATATTTTTGTTAAATCTCATTAATATATTTGCACCTTGAATCACTTGTAGAGGGTTGTCATCTAAAGAAATCCATAAAGAAGATATAAATTATTGGAAGAGAAAAATTCCTCGTCTAATGTGTGAAATGCAAAAGTGTCTACCTTCAAAAAATTTCAATGCACAAGAACACTACCTCATACACCAAGTTGAGGGATTGAATTATGTGGACCTGTACACACAAGGTCAATGTGGATGGTTGAGAGGCTCTTGAAATTTTTGAAGGCTTTGGTTAGACAAAGAGAACATCCTGAGGGTTCTATGGTGGAGGGATATATGGTATACCAGACCATGGTGTACATTAGTGAATATCTTGCTAAGTTTGCAGCAAAGATCCATGTAGATCGCATTTGGGATCCCAACTCTATTTACAAATTCGAAGGGGAGTACCTGATGGGGAAAGGTAGATTGAGGAAAGTGAGAGGTAATTATAAGATGGTCATGGAGATTAATTGGAATAAATTTTACATATGGTTTTTATTTATATTGTACCTATTTAATTTTTAATCTTCAATGTACATCAATTATAAATTAAGGTCGTATACTGTGGTATTTAACTAATTATACATTATTTGTGAGTTTCAATTTTTTTTTATACAGTTGGTTGAGAGTGGGATGCACTACATTTGTACGTTGCCAACAATTTTGATTGGATGATGGTATGGATTGAACGATGTCAATAATCTGGTCGCACATTAACATGGGAAGGTGTGGCTTCATTGGTTAAAGAAGTTCATCGTAATGGAGATTCCAATGTTACACAAAGGGAAATTGATTTAGCATATGGTTTAAGAGATAAACAGGTACGTATAAATATATTAATCACCCATATTATTTAATTATTTTAAATTATATTGATGTATATATATATGTTGAGATTATTTTCTTTGCATACATTCGGCCAAGAATAAATATGTTTATCAACTGATGATATTGCAATAATTTTTACATGTTTGACATATTGCAGGTGAACACCACAAGGCTATGTGTTGCAATGGTTGTAAATTTCGAATCAAAATGTTGGATGACATGAAGAAAACTTGTGATTATGGTATAACTGTAGTCTTTCAGGTGACTAATGTTTTATCTAGAAGTGACATACATCCAAAAGTCTCATAAAATCGATACTATGAGATTTTGGATGATATACTTGAGTGTGACTTTAAGTCCTTCAGATTAATTATGTTCGTTGTCCTATGGTACAAGCTATAATTGAATGAAAATGATCATGAGAGAAGTATTATTGAACATGATAATGGATTTACCATGGTTAATACAAGGTTGATCGAGCGAGCTGGAAATGAGCCCTATGTTCTTCCAAGCCAATGTGAGCGGGTATTTTACTCAGAGGTTCCAGGTAAACTAGGTTGGTCATTTGTTGTTAGACATGATCCAAGAGGAAGGCCGGTAAAGTATAATGTGGTGGAAGAAGAAGATACTGAAGAACTAGAAGATGATGTAGATGATGATCAGATCAATGGTTAGTTGATGATGTCCCCGAAGATGTCAAGAGGAGGAACTAGATCATGATGATGTGGAGTTAATGTTCATGAAGATGATATCCATGTGGATGATGACATTATCAAAACCCATATCGATGATGATGATGATGATATGACCAACTTTTACAATGTTGAATCTGGATTGGATGATACGCATCAAGAGTTGGATGAAGAAGAATATCAATGACATTGAAATGTATAAGTTATGTGATTATATTATCTATTTGATATTAATTTCTTGATAGAATTATATTTGAATTATGTGGTTACATAATTAATTCATAATGTTTTTAATTTTTATGCCATTACATAATTAATTTAATGATGTACTTTTTAATGTTTGAAAGGTCAAAAAATTAAAACATTTCAATAGTGATGTTAACAACCTTGAAATTAGTGTGTTTTATGTTTCATGTGATCATATAAGATTAAAAATTCAATTGTAGAGGTGGTTGTTTAGTGGTTGTTCAGTGGTTGACGTGTATGTTGGTTCTTTTTACAATGTAACCAGGTTTGTCTTCTAATCTACCTATGAAATTGCCAATTCCAATCGAAATCAGCTCGAAGGACCTGGACCAACTGACAAGAACTTTAAAAGCCTCCTACACTTCAAGCTCTGCAAGACCCAAGAGGGTGATCCCTTAATGTGTTTACAACCTCTGCACCATTATTATAAACAACATTAACAATAGCAGATGATCTCACTTAATAGCTCAACACGATAAGATAATATCAACTAGAATTGGTTGTTCATATCAACTATCTGGAGCGTGAGATAACTAAACACAATCCATTGTATAAGATAGTCAATTATTTGCAATTTGTAGCAAGCTCTAGGAAAAGACAAACAAATATTGAACTACACTAATAATTACAACTTAGATCAGTACCATATATCCATTGTAGGAGTCAAATTCATAAGCATTTAGAGGTTTATAAAAGATTTAATACATCACATATAAGATCCCTGACAATATTGCATTACAATTTCATCAGTATGCATTCTAATCTAGGACTACTTATCAAATCCTTATACATCACATATCCACCTATAATCCCATTCAAGCATTTTGATTAATTCCTTGAATTAAAGCTAAAATAGAATCATACACACCACAACAGTGATATGGATAAAACAACCCTTAGTTATTTCATTCAAAGTTCAGATATGCATGTACAATGGAGAGACATGAGCTTGAATTTTTATTTCAACTCAAATGCTAGTACTGTTATACAACATTAAATCTCTATGAACTCAAAACTTGTTACAAAATGACTCAAAACCTAAATTTCATTTTTCTAAAACTATCGGACTTTATAATTCGCTCTGCAACTTCACCTAGACTCAAAAAAAATTATCTAATTTGCTAACCCGTACTTTTGGCCTTGAAATCCTTCTTATAGAAAATGAAGGAGCAAACAAGCATCGGGCCAGAAAGTACACCTGTCACCAGTCAATTGGAGCACCTAGTGAAATTCTAAAATTTGTTACAACAGCCACCACCTTGAAAAATATTCTTTTTCATCATATCAGCTAAGGAACATTGATGCAAAAAACCACAAGAAAACCACACCAAGAAATCTGTCAACACAAAACTGGAACCGTTGCAACTGCAACATCTGATCTGCCACCTGTTAGTAGTTCACTCCTTTTACTCCTCCTCATTTAAATATTTAGTTACCCAATTCTGGTACTCATCATCAGTCAACTAGTCAAAATTAATTACCTCATCCACCTTGGTATTATAAGGTGTGTATTTTACTGCTACCTAATTTGCATCCCTTTCAAAAGATTCCAAAAATGAGTTAGTACTAATGATTTTTTCCATACAGCTCACCAACAAATCATCGTCTGAGTGATCACAAATTGAATTTGATCATTGATGGCCTAGCTTGCTTGAGCCTACCATTTTTTAAATGACCTGATTTTACCTTGCTCATCAATTATATCAAGTAATAATGTGTTACCCCAATCATTGAAATTCTTCACCAGCTCCCTAATCTTCCTACTCAAGTCATCTGGTAAGGTCTAAAAACCTTGCAATGATTTTACTAACACATGAGTAGGCTTTAATGATTGGGGCCTATTATTTATAACAAACCTTGAGGCCTTATACATCATATCCAGATCACTGGCCATAGGGATCCAATTTTCAATTATTGGTATCGCTACTTCCTAATCCCTATCAATATTCTTTATTGCTACTAACAGCAAAGAATATAAAGAATGTATAGATAACAATTTTCTATCAACCTTTTCATTTAAATGCCTCAAAACAGTAGTAACAATTTCCTTTTGCTTTCAGAGAGATCCCTCGTCACTTTTCTTTAATGATGCCTGCAATTCATCATTTTTTTGTAAGAGCTGCTTCTTTGTAGGATTGACAGAGCACTGTGTTTCTTCTTCAACTTCATCTAAAGAAAGGGTGAGGACAAGATTCTGACTGGGAGATTCTGGTGTGGAAACAATTGGAGAAGCAAGAGGCACTGACCCTACTGTGGAAGGTAATGTATCGGTTCCTAGAGCACTTGATGTCTCTCCAATCTGCTTATACCTAAACCTCTCCACTTTAGTTTGCAACTCAACATTTTTCTGCTGCATCTTGTTGTACTCCTCAATCAAAAGGTTATATTTTTCCATTAAGCTCTTCCTTTCAGCTTCCTCCCTTTCAACAATCTTTTGGGCCAATTTGGCCACATTCATAGTCAAATTAGTGGCCTCAGTGGTTGAGGTCTCTGAAGCTCTCTTTATTATCAATCCTCCCTTGAAATTTGGATTAATATGTGAAACATCTAGTTTTCTCCCTTGTGGGGCCAATGCCCAAATTGCCAGAGTTTCATATTCCTCACTTAAAGCAGAGTTTTGCAATGCTACCTTGACCTCTTCTTCAAATTCTTGAAAGGGATTCTTAGACTTCATAATAGAATTAAAGGCTATTGTATCTGCAATGTCTCATTCAGGAAGAATTAATACACTAGCCTGACTCACCAATTTTCTTCCTTCTTCAGGAGTGATATTCTTGAATTCTTCCATTAATTCGGCTTTTACCTCCTCATCATTCTCTTGGTCTGAACTGTCAAGCCTTAGTTCTCTTCTCTGCCTACATTTATCTTGATACTCTTCAAACTCCATCCTCCATACCAATTGCAAGAATACAGGAGTTTTACAAATGTATCGTCATCTAGAAACTCCTTGCATGCCTCCATTCTTGCATCTTGTACACTTTTACCTTTCATATCTAAATCAAATAAAACTAATTCAGCTGGCCTAGGAGGGGAAGGCATACCAACTTCCATGTCTTGATTAGTAACAATAATCTCATCCATCAAATCCTCCTGTGGTTGATCAATTCTTTACCTCTTAGGGCTTGGCTCAGATGGTGGTGATGAGGGATTGTCTTCCGGTGATGATTCTAAATCAATAATTTTGATTGCCCCAGGCACTTTGAATTTTGGACTTGGTTGTGGAGGCACTTTCATAATTTGTTTTCCTTTTCTGTCCACTTCTTCATCACTGCTACTATCATTTTTCCTCCTGTAAATGGGCCACCTTTTCGTAAGCTGGTATGTTGGCCTTGTTTCAATTGGTCTGGCACCTTGCTCTTGTACACCCAAACTCAATTTTAAATTTACCTTTTTTGTCCTCAATGTGCCCATAATTTCTTTGAAGTTTCCCATCAGAAAATCAATTTTCTTATGGTGGGGATTGAACTCCAACAGTGGATCATATTTCAGATCCATTTTGTGCACAACATCTAGTAGCTTACCATAAGCTATCCATTTCAACTACTATCTATTCAAATCAAATTCATTTCTAATCAAGTCTTCAGGGAAATTGAACTCATGCACAAATTTTCCAGCTTTTATTCTTTGTCTGAAAAGAGCAAAGAAACCCTCAGGATCATGCTGCCGCTTTGGTCCACACCTCAAATGGTAATCATTAAAGAAATTATCAAAATGCGTCCAACCTCTCTTTGAAAATACAAAATCAGACACCACTGTATAATCTAAGAAAAATGTTCCCTTACCCCTTCCAGTGAGGTTGTCCTCATGAATACAACCTATCTGCCACATAACTTCTGCAAATCCCACTCTTGGTGGCACATTGTATGTAAGTATATGAGGGGCTCCCTGAAAACCATATACTCTCAAGATAGTGCTAACTGGGTATGGGATAATGTCACCCCAGTTATGGTAAACCTTCAATTCTGGCTTCCTCTCCTTTGGCCTGAGGAAATCATGTAATTCCTCAAGGATCCTAGGTATATTCACCATTAATATAGCCCTTAATCTGGAAGCAAAAAAATTATCAAATTGCACATAACTAGTGCTTTCCTTATTACAAGATAAATTTGCAGCCCATATCTATACTGGCAATATTTCTCCATCAACTGATTGCCTTAATTTCATCCTCTCAGAGAAAAAGTAAGCATTCTTAAACAAAAAAATATGCATTAGCATAGAATAACAAAAGAATTGAGTGTTGGTATCATTGTTTTGTAGCTTTGACAACCCTTCATGCATCCTCTTAGCCAAGAAAGAAGCGAAGTCATAGGTCACATAGAAGTTAGGGTGTTGTATTTGCACCCCCATGAACATATAAGCAATGGGCATTATCGTACCAGGATCGAAACCCAAAATATGACATAAAGAATAGAAAGTGGCAAGGAAATGGTTTGAAAAACAATTTAATTTGAAAGGATCCTAGTCACTGGGGCTGATATAAAATTTTGAACCTCCTGCCCTAGCCAGATGAGGTGGAAGCAACCTTGCTCTAAAAAGAGATTTCATCTTTGCATACTCCTACTTCATTTCCTCAAGGTTGATAGGAACCAAGTCTTCACTCGGTTCACTAAAGTCAAAAATATGTTGGACCTCTTCTCTGTTAATGCTCAATAGAACCTTTCCATCATTGTCCCTGATTATCCGTGTAACAGGGTCATATCTTGTAGCCACTGTCCTCAGCAGGTCTACATCAGGGAATACATTTGGTACCACCAGCTTCCCCATATCATACATCCATCCATTTGAAAAAGGGTGAGGAAAATTCCTCTATCTATACCACAATCTGAATAATTCCAAGCCAGTGAGGGGAACCCTAGCATCGGCAATGTTGGAGCAATTATACACTAACCCTTCCCCCAGGATTTTCCCTCGCATTAGGACCAATCCCTTCCTCCTATCATTCGTTTACAAGGGAAAATGATCTAGGAAATCATCATACAGGTTTCGTTTCAAATATTCAATCTGGCTAGAATGTTGCTTGGGTGGTGCCATCTCGGACAAACTAGGGCTTCTTTACAATGTTATAATTCAAATAGCTAGGACTAACCAGAGATAGAAAATTACAAGAGAAAACATTGCAATTTCTCACAACTATAATTAAACTATAGCCCTAACACATTCATCAACAAGCTCATAGCACATCTAGCTAATCCTTTCCCAAATTCAAATGCAAAATGATCAAGAGGCACAGAAAATAAACTCATGGCTTTGTTCGCAAAACTCCCAAATTCTGGCTGCAGAAACTTGCAATTCTACCTTCGTCTCTAAAACTGCTCTGCGAAATAGTTGAATGCTTTGTGATACAGACCAAGCAGGAAAATTGATTTTATTGTCGATCAAATTATGCCAGCAAGTGTCTCATCTGCCATTAAAGCTCAATTTTGCGCTGCACGAACGACTCTAACCATATTTGATGCAGATTTAAATTTGTGCCGTTGATTCTTCAGCTTGATCAAATCATCGATGACCAACTTCAAAAAAATTTGACACAATTTCCAACACGATGATAAAAGGCCCACCTTACCATACACTATGAAGGAAGTCCATGTGGCGGTTGCCCGTAATATCTCAATCTTGACACTTCTAATCGGGTGATGGTGGGCAACCATTGATCCTGAGCATCAATGATCTTGTTCCTTTAACACAGTCGCCAGCCATGTCATTAACCTTCGATCAGCTTTTCCAGCGAGATTATAACATATCCGTCAATTTAGAACATGTGCGTCTCGAGAACACTTTAGTAATCTGCCCCTTAATACATTTAAAGTCAGCTAGTGTTTCATTTACTCTTTAGGCTTCATCGGATGAGACACGTGGCGCCACTCGTGATTTCACAATCAACCCAAGCACCATCGTGGGATGGCGAGGAATGGCTCAGATCAAATGGTAATTGGTCAGTGATAGTGCAAATTTGATCCGCTGGATAGGACACGTGGTGTTCACCCGTGATTTCGTGATCCTTCGATTCCCGATCACAGGATAGCAGGCACCGTTGATATCTGCAAGAAATAGATCAATGGCAGCACTAAATCAACCCTTGCAAAATAAAACATTCATTAAAAGGAGAAGTGGGCATTACTAGGCGAATGACAAACAATAACATAACTTGTTTTTTAAAAGATGAAACACAGGGCCAACCGAGACTTAGGAAATAAAACCCTGTGGAGGAAATAAAGTATTAAAATCAAAGTTGGGTTTTAATTTTAATCCGGTGACGTAAGTCTAAGCCATTAACCCCAGTGGTCATGTCATCGACGGCTTAGCCAAATCCTTTCATTAAATACTAACCGTGCAATGTGTAGGTTTTTCAAATTCAAAGATATGGGAGAAGATCTCGATCGTACCCCGCCAACTTGCAAACCTAAGGTGTCACCCTGTTATTTGGCGCGAGGTCAGCAAAAGGAAGATGTGTGTCCTGTATGGAATGTGGGGCCCAATCTCCACTATTGAGCTCATAACCTATGGTTTTAGATCGAAAACCAAGATCAAAAGCTAATGTAAATATCTGATGTTCCCTGCTAGCTTGTAGGAGGAAGATGAAGGTTGGTTAAAATCTGCGAGGTCAACGAGATTGCGATGCATAGCTCTAGCCGTTCAGTTTGCAAAGTGCATAGGACCTACCGACATGGATTAATGTTATTGGTCATGAATAAGGTGAACGATGCTTTGTTGGATGTCAAACCGAGTTAGCCCGAGATAAACTGTTTGATTTTCCAACTCTGTAGGAGATCAGCGGGCAGTATTCAAAGTTTGAAAATGACACATGGTGGTCGTTTTATCGTACAACTGGTGAAGCATTAATGAATTATTCCTTGTGTAGTCATGTCAATCTCAATCTATGTGAAGATGTTGTTGGCAATCATGAAGGGTGATCTGCGGATTCTCATGCAACTCTAGTTAAACGGTGACAGTACATACACTGCCAAATTGCCATGTTTGCACATGCATTTTTACTAAGCATTGATGAAGGTTGCCATTACCTCGCACAATAAATACAAGAGGAATTAACTGCTAATAGTGTCATTCTTGTAGCAGTTAGAGCACTTTATGGGCTAAGTCTAATCAAGTTTGAGTGCTTGTCTGATAAGAGAAAATGAGTAAGTCAGTAAGGAGGTCTGTTCATTTGAGCTCACAAAAGCTCAGTCCCGCTATTCAGGAAGGTGATTTGGTTGACAAGTCCAGGCTTGTGCCCACTAGATGTAGTAGAAGGTTGCAATTCCAGGATGTTGCTGCTCAACTGGTAGATGACAAAGGCAAGCAATCGGTGTGCTCTATTACTAGTGTCGGTAGGAAAATAATGTATGGGCATGGCTCCTCTGGATGCCAACACTCACCCATTGACCTTACAAGCAACACTTCTGATGATGTAACCAAGACCGACTCTGACTACTATCGGTATTTAGCTTGCTTCAATCATAGTCTTCCCTCTGATGAGGAAGTGATATCTATGGTGCCATTGGTTGTTAAAACCCCAAGCGAACGGACTAGAACCGTATTAGGAAAGGACAAGAAAGAAGAGGAGGTTGAGGGTCTATCGTATTGGGCAACAACTAGAAGCGGGCGTGTATACCGGGGTCTGAGTGTTGGTAAGGGCAGGGTGGCGGGTAAATAAGAAGTTGTTGTGGTGCCTTCGTGGCAATTTGGTTGCCTGGATTTTGCGTGGATAGCGACAAAGGGGATTTTGATGACAATTTGTGTTCCCTTTTCTTTTAGCTTTCCCAGTTCAT
>VDFB02194438.1:0-28334 GCA_007258455.2 Sequoia sempervirens | reverse complement strand
ATTTATAAATCCATTACCAATCTATTAAAGAAGTTTTGTTCAACAAATTGATAATGAAGAAGAGGATAATGAAGTCTTTGATAACATAAACATGATTAAGGCTCATCCTCAAACATCAAATATTTTAATTGATATCACTTTCATGCATATTTATGATTCAATGTATGTACTTGATAGTCCTCTTTACATAATAGGTAGGATTGAAGATAAGCCCACAAGGGGAATACTCATTGATCTTATGTGTTTAGTGAATGTGACTACTGAAGTTTTTGTATGTGCATGAAATTTATAAACATAATTATGAATAACCAGAAGTGTTCTTAAAGGATCATGATGGTTTTATTAACCATACAATTGGTTCTATAACTTTACCTATCAAAGTAGGACCTAAATAATTGGATGTTGTATTTACCATAATCCCAACGTTGGACTAGTTTTGTATGAAGTTAGTTCATCCATGGCTTAGATCCATGAATACGGTCCCATCAATCATTCATAAATTTGTTTAAAATTCCCATTCGAAGGACAAGTAAAAACTATATACCATAGTAGATTAAATCCTTTAACTAATTGTGGAAATTTTTCCCTCAATTATTTTTTTCCTCAATTAGCTAAACCCATCTAGCAATGTGAAGATTATCTATTTGTGTCAAATCAAAAATTCAAAGCTAACCAGATAGCCCAATTATACCTTAGTAATATTTCTCTTGAGGCTCCTAAGTCTCTTGTGTCTTCGATGATTGTTCCTCCTACTCTATAGGTAGTAAATGAACCTTAGCTCAAATTGATTATTCTTCCTTAGCCTTTGACATATATGCAAGGTTCTCCCTCCACCATCCTATCAAGGATCAAAAGAAAATCATTTGGAAAATCCTTTGGGGATAAGCTTTGTGCCTACGAAAGAAAAATAACCCCTCAAGTACAAACTTAAAGATCCTATCATTTCCCAGCCTTCGATAGTTCCTTCGATTTGTCCTAAAAAGGAAGGAGAGGTGCCAACATTGGGGAATTCCTCAATTTCACATAGACAAGGTGAAGTTCATGCAAAACAATATTGATGTACGAAAGAACATTAATGAATACATTGTTTTATGGCTTGCCAACTTTTTGAAGCTAACAAACCATGACCTATTAACCCTCCATCGATATACACCAATGGCAATGTCAAGCATATAAGGAAGGCCCTTATCGTTGTTGCAGTATCGGCCAATGCGGTCTGGGAATGCGACTTTGTTGTATCTAGTAATCATGTTAGGTTAATCCGGCCACAGAGAAACCCTTAAATGTCTTCCGGACTTATCTCAAATAAATAATTTATTTTGTTTTACCTATGTTTTGAGGTTTATTAACATTTAGTTATGTTTTATATGGTAATAGTGAAATTTATATATTTATGTTGTTTTTTAAATTAAATTAAGCCTCTTGTTCTATATCATTCATTATATCTTTTTATACATCAACTTGTTATCTTCTTTCATGTGTTCACATGCTTTTGCACATTTGTGTAATCTACTTATTTATTACTCCCATACTTGAACTCGTTTTTACACACATGCAATCACTATGATTTAGTTTTCAAATCTCTTTCATATTATACGATGTTTAAAATCAACATCCCACTAAACCCTAATCCATTAATTTCAACATATTTATTAACATATAAATAAACAATAATAATTTAAAGATTAATTATTAAAATTAGACAACTAAATTTAAAATAAGGTGTATTATTTGCCTTAGCTTATAATACCCTCAGACACACTTTCACACAACATCCCTCTTGCTATGCCGTTCCACTATAGAACAAGACCATATTGGTGTATCATAGTATTATTTTATTATTAATGAACAATTTCACTACAAACTACAACATTTAATGAATTACTAGTGTTAATAAATGTTGATGTAGGAATTTACAGAGGTCATAAGTTTTGACCTAGGAGTCCAATTAAGATGTTTGTTCAAGTTGTTTTTTATTTAATTTTAAACTCTTATATGTAATTAAATTAGCATGTTGACAATTAGTGTCATTTGAACTAGTTTCAAATAAATCACAACTTTCATAGGCCATATAGATAAGCACAAAAAATTAACAAAAAGAAGGAAAGTTAAGAAAGCTATTTAAAACTGTCCAAAAAAAGGTAATTTTTGCATTTTTCTAAAAAATTGCCAAAAAGGGTAATTTTCAAATTTTGTTAAAAATTGCCAAAAAAGTAATTTTCAGATTTTACAAAAACATTGCCAAAAAAGGTGATTTTCAGACTTGTACTTAAAAAGAAGTTTGTTTTTAGTCTCGGAGGATGGAATAAGAAATAAAGGAGAATTTTCAGAAGTATTTTGAGTTTTCTTTGTCTATCTTTTTTAACAATAATTTTAATTTACATGTGAATTTTGGTTGCATCATTTGGTATGAGAGCTAGTGTTCTTGAATGTGCAAGCAGAGCACTGAATGTGAGGCATTTTCCACCAGAACTTGATAGTTGCTATGTGTATGGATTTTTTTCTTGCAGATGAATGTGCAAGGTGCAAGAGGAGCTATTAAGAGGATTTGATATTTTTGTGGTTGTGAATAGATCACTGAAGAAGGTAGCTTCCAATAGAATTTGGGAGTATTGGTAAGAGGATTTGTAAACAGATCACCAAGTGTGAGCCAAATTGCAACAAAACTTGAGGGTTTTGGTATAAGAAACAAACATTTGTGTTGAGGCTTTGTGAGGCCTTGAGGATGAAAATTGGAAGAAGAAAAGAACTTTTGTCATTGGATGGATTCTAGGGATTCCTAAACTTGAGAAAATCAGAGAGAGAGAAAGAAAAAATAAGAGTTAGAATGATAAAGTTGCAGTAGAAAGTGAAAGAAATGAGAGTAGAGGTTGAAAGGAGGAAACACGAAAATATTAGAGTTGAAGGTAATTTTGATTATCATTCCAATGATATTTTGATTGTAGCTAAGAAAGAAGATGTAACAGAGTGTCATGCATGTGGCACAAAAGAAGAAGAATAGAATGAGTACGAAGAAATTGATGAGCCTAAAGTTGAGTCATGTCTTTTTGAAGGCATAATTTTTGAGAATGAGGAGTTTGTATTTGGAAAAGAAGGGGTTGCACTAGAAGTTGGTATGACAAATTTTGAGTGTCCAAAGTATGATGAGGTGATTGATGAGGAATGAGAAAATTTCCTACTGAGAGATGAGATAAGGAAGATATGAGAATTATTTGCGTCCAAATAAAGTGTAGAAATTGTTGTAGATAAAGATGTTGTTGCACTAATAAAACTTGAGAAGGTTGCAACAAATAAAGAGGGTAAATAAGATTTACTATCAATAAAAGAAGAGTGGTTTGAAAAACTTGTTGATGGAGGTGAGAAGATAAGTATTGCAACGAAGGACAAAAAAGATGTTGGAGCAGCAACGAAAGAAGAGGTAAATTTTGATTTTTGTGAAATTTTTCTTGAAGTTGATTTATTTCAGCATAATTTGATTGGTGTAGAAGAGGATATTGCATCAGTGAATGCATTGGCAGATGAAGGTACTACAGTTAAAAGCAAGGAAGGAGATAAGAAAGTGAATATTGGGTTGCTTGGTGACTTCCCCTTTGCATCAATTGATGACCTCTTATTTGATAAAGAGATTAGTATGATCGATAGTTTGTTGCAAGATGAGAAAGATGAATCTTTTTATTATGTTGATGTGAGTGCAAAGGATGAAGGGATTGCAGCTAAAAATTATCTTTTAGAAGGCAAGGAAAAAGAGGAACACAATATTGAAACCAATATTGGTCATGAATAAATTGTTGTAGCAGTGACAAAGAAAGAGGTAATGGGTGAATTTCATTATTTTACTGAAGAAGAGGAAACTAATGTTTATGATTTTCTAGAATTTAATAGTGTTTATTGGTAAGAGATGAACTATGTAAAAAGAGGGAGAAAGAGAGGAAGAATAAAAGATGGAAGAGACATTAAATTTCAAGGAAACATGAGAAATAATGTTCAAGAAGATAAGGCAGAGAGATGGATTTAGGATAAGCATGACATCTACAAATGGGAATTGAAGAAGTTGAATAAAAACAAGTGGCAACAATTTAAAGACCATAACTTGCAGGAGCTATGTTCTTTTCAACTAGAGGAGAATGATGTAGGAACTTATAGAGGTCATAAGTTTTGATCTAGGAGTCCAATTGAGTAGTTTGTTGAAGTTTTTCTTTTATTTAATTTCAAACCCTTGCATGTAATTAAATTAGTAAGTTGACAATTAGTGTCATTTTAATTAGTTTTAAATAATTAGAAATTTTCATAGGCCATATAGATAAGCATAAACATTTACCAAAAAAAGGCAAGTTAAGAAAGCTATTAAAAAAGTTACCAAAGTAGGTAATTTTCAGATTTTGTAAGACAATTGCTAAAAAAAGAAATTTTTGGATTTTACAAAAATCTCAAAAAAAAGGTGATTTTCAGATTTTGTACCTTTAAAGGGAATTTTGTTTTCACCAGAGGATGGAATAAGAAATAAATAGAATTGTATATTTTGAGTTTTTTGTGGTCTATCTTTTTAATAATAATTTTAATTTACATGTGAATTTTGGTTGCATCAAATGTATTACCTAGTAACTGCTTAATCAAAGATTCAAATAAACATGAATAAAAACTATTTTATTTGAATTATTACTAAAAATCTCCCATTTTTCCAAAAGAAAATGTTGCATAAAAATAATGTATACAAGGAATATGGACGATATTTAAATTTAAATATGCTTTGATTTTTAATTTTTTTTATAAAAGCAAGGGAAGGAACTTAATCCCAAAGTTTACTGCCCAAGAGTAGTAAATATAGGATAGTATGCCTAATAACAAACCAAAACAAAAGGAGCCATGTTAAATTCCAAAGAAACATTAAAACACTAAAGTTCTAAGACAGTATAGTGATGCAAAAGCATCAACAAACAAGAAAAAAATAAAGACAACAAAACACAACAAACAAAAATAATCTTTTAAAGTAGAGTACTCAATTAAGTCCCAATCAAATTTCATCTTGTTTGAGAGGTCTTTTAGTCTTCCCCTGTTGTCTCATCAGATTGATCATCATTTAAACAACATTCTCTTTAATTCCCATTTTTATCTTTCTTTGATCTTAGATTTGCTAAAAAATAACACTCAAGATAGCCCAATGTAATGGCCTATCCACTATTGGAAGTGATTTATTTATAGTCTCTTCCAAGGCTAAAACTCTATTCTTTGAGTTATCATAATCACCATCAAAACAAGTTCTCAGAATGCAACTATGTAGCTCCATAGTTCGATCTTTTAAATTTTGTAGAGGCTCAAAGAAAGTCTCTTCCTCCTTTTTGGTTTCCTCCATCTCCTCATTTATATTTTCCTTACCTTCCTCCTCCTCTGGAAGTCAAAAACATGTGTTTCCTCTTCACTATTTTCCTTAGAGATATCCACCTCCTTGTTGTGTTCCTCTTCTTCCTCCATCCTAACCTCTTTCAAGTATTCCTCTCTTGTTCACTATTAGTCCAGTCTCTTCTTCATAATCAGACAAAATCCATTCATTTGAGGATCTAAAACCCCATCCTCAATGACTAACTTATTTCCTTTATTATCATTCCCTTTGTTCTCATGGATATGCCACCCTTAGCTTCAGACTCTTCTACCCAAGCCACTAAGCAAGTTAAGATCTTCTATGCAAGGCTTTGATTAGCATCAATGACTATATTAATAGAGCCAAAGGGGCTCTATTTTTATTTTGAAGAATCAAGAAAATCAAGAGGGGATTTCCTTTTTTTAGGGGTAGCACCCTTCGACATTTTGAGAGAGGAAGGAATTAGAGAAACAACAGAGATTAGGAGTCCATTATGGGACTTGGATTTTCAACCCAAAGAAGGGGTATTTGGGGACAACAAAGGTTTTTATCAGTCAGTTTGATTTCCAAGGGATTAATAGAGGAGGCAAGGTTTGGTTGGGGGTGGTGATGAGTATAAATTTGTAAATTCCAAGGATTAAACCTTGTTAAAGAGGTAGATAGGCCCATTTGTCAATACAAGACATCAACAAGGAAAGTAGATAAAAGATAATGTTAATCCATTCATTATGATGTATATGATTTAGAAAAGAAAAATGATAACCGTGAATGGTCTTAAATCTTCCCTCTACAATCAAATAGTGCATGATGTGGAGACTTACCAGACTGTAGAGCACATGAAGCTTCTCCCTATCAAAACCATTTTGGAGCCTCACTTATTTTTTCCCTTCTTTGAAGAACTTATCCATGAAATTCTTATATTTTTTGTTGCTAACATTGGAAACTTTGATTCATTTGCATTTTAAACCCATAGATTCCACAATAAGATGAGTGGTCACATTAAAATGGATACCTCCAATAGAAACCTTACCATCTTTCCAAGAGTTGCAAAATTTAGAAGTGAGGACATCATCATACCCCTACATGGCCTAAAAAAGGGTGCTAGGCTAGCCTGCTTGAAGATATTCCAAAGCTTAATATTTTATTTCAAAGGGATGCAACAAAGGGGTTCATAATGTTTTCTCGAGCCTCCAATAGTTTTAACAAAAATATTTCACAAAAGATGAAGGAACACAAAAGACATAATGAGCTTAAAGCATAGAGCAAGAGAGATGATGTTTATGTTGTGATGAAAACCCTTGTCGAAAAGGAAGTTGTTTAAAGAAGAGGAAATGTAGTTTGTAGTAAGCATTCGGTAATAATAAGTATTTCCTGCAAAATAATTCACATGCCAAATGTACTACACTTGGGAGAAGGCTCCTACATTTTAATTCACTATTGATTTGAAGCTCCATTGAGCTATGTATGTACTTGTATACATTCTGAATATTATATAATTTGTGAAATTATTATATTGAAATGGAATCTTTGTTGTATACTATTATGGCATCTATGTTCATTTGTTCTCAATAAAGAAAATAAAAATTTTATTGCAATGTCTTGTTACATAGTTTATTTACTCGCAAAGTGAAAACTTAGGAAAAATTACTTTAGTGAATGGTTGGCATGTTACATATTCAATTAGACTGTTAAGGTGTTGATGTCATCGTGGTGGATTCCATCGTGATTTCAGGATGCTCTATGTAACATCTCTTCTCTATCTTCATTTCTATTCCTCGCACTCCAGCCTTTGGAAATGAGCCCCATTACTTGGTTTTGATATTACTTATATTGTGAGCTAATCCTCACTGTGGTTTTCCCTTCGGCTTCTAATGAAATCTAGTGTCTCGTATGGTGTTGGGTTGCTTCTTTAAGTTTATGTTATTTTCTTTTCATGTTAATTCATCATAATATATTGTAGGGTTTAATGAATGAATGAAGATCTAAATGTTAATAAGGTTATTGAAGTTTTAAGGTACAACTAATTCACCCCCCTCTCAGTTGTCTTGTGCATTCAACAAATCTTTAGTAAAAGCTTAGAGTATTAGTTAGAGAGCATATTTTTGGATTGAAACTGTGTGTAGTTTTTTGAATCAATGTTTTAGATCATACTCCATGATCCATCATCAAGATGTTGAGCAGAAAGAGAGGAAAATGTAAAAAATATAGTAGAAAACTTGGAAAGATAAGTAAGAGAGGGGTTTGGTTGAGAGACACAAAACCTAAAAAATTTAGAAGAGAATGATAAAAAAGGCTATAACAAAGGCTATAACAAATTCAAAAAAACTTAATCTATATTAAATGCAAGGTTGCATATTAAAATAAGATTACAATAAATTAATCAAGGCAACTAATAATATTGTAGTTTATAAATTAATATCATACATTGATAGTGAAAATCAATATACCTTTTAAAAATATTATAATAATAGATTATAATATTAATAATTACTATATTATTAATAAATTATTATGAATTGATGAATTATAATATACGCTAGACTACAAAATCATATAATGAAATAAAGTAATGCAATAAAATAGCTTAATGAAGGTTGAGAAATATAAAATAGAAATATGAATTAGTACAAAGTTAGTGACTAAAAATATTGAAATAATGATAGCAAAGACAAATGAAAAGAAAGAAGGTAAAAAGAGAAAAATATAAAATACTTAAGGAAAACCACCCTCTAAGTCATTATATAGACTATTTTATTAAACTAAGGAAAATTAAGGTCTAATACAATATTTCACTAGACCATACAATTAAGACTAAATAATATAAAAGAAGTATAAGATAATTCTAAAGAAGAAAGCTAGGAAACTATAAAGGACTATGAAAATAAAATAGCCACTTAATCATTATGGTCTCTTGAAAAGATGAACCACAAAATGAAAATTCAAATGAGAGAAAAAATAATATCTTATAATAGGTTGCTCAAAGACTTAAATGAACTCTCAAGATTAAAGAGATTAAAAGGGAGAATTAAAGAGAAAAAATAATATTGACTAAAAAATATCTAAAATTAAAAGAGGCAATTAAAGGAAAAGAGGGGCAATAAAACTTAAAATGACTATTTAGAAATAATAGCCAATAAAATTAATGAAGACAAATATAATACAAAATTTGCAAACTCAAATTCAAAGGGAATGGGACAAATAATGAAAGACATTAAAAGGGACAAAGACTATCATATAAAATAAAGAACAATCATAACAAGGATAAAAAAGACAAGAAGGATAGATAATAAAATAATGTAATGACATAAGGAGAAATAAAATAGAATTATAGATTATAAATATTTTATATTATTTAGTCTTAATTGTATATTAAAAAATTAAGAAATAAAATAGAATTATCTTCTAATTAGACCATATGTCAATAGTGGTGTGGTATGATGGTTAAGTTGTTGTGGTGTTGTTCTTGTTGTCAAGTTTCAAACCCCATTGGAGTGTAATTGTTGAATATTTAAAAATGGGGATGACGTCCCCCATTTGTGACATCATCAGTTCATAACTCTAGGGTTTACCTCTTAAAATAATAAATCTTATAATTAGACCATACAATTTTTTGATGCATTTTCATATTAAAAAAATAAAATATGGAATCATTGATTATAAATTTGAAGGAAAATGAAGAGAAAAAATTATTAAAGACTAGAAGGAATAATAAGAAAGGACAAAAATGAATCAAATTAAGAATTAATAAATTCTATATAATGCATAATGCTTGATAATAATAAAAGGCTAGATAAAGGAAGATATTAAAAGATAATGTTATAGAGAAATATAATATTCAAATTTGTTGAGGACCAAAATAATATTAAATAAAATAAAAAATTAAAGCTAGGAACTAAATAACAATAAAACTCACTACTAAGGATATATGCATACATACATACATACATACATATATATACATACATATATATATACATACACACACACACATATATATACATATACAAACATGCATACACACACACACACATACATATATATATATATACACATATATATAGTCCATTATATTGTGTACAATAGATTATAATGCAAAACACAAATTATAAAATCTATATAGAAATGTAATATTGAAAAGAAAGAGAAAAATTAATATCAAAGATAATATTAATTCACCAAGATGGAGGGAAAAAGGAAGAAGAAGATAAAAGAAATGACACTAGAAGGAACACGAAGCAACTCAGGAACACAAGGAGAGGAGACAAAGAAGTAAAAAGGGGGAGGAGGGTGAGAAGGGAAGGAGAGAGGAGGAAGGAAAAGGGCAAAGAGGGAGAAAAGGAATGCATGAGAAAGGGAAATCATACATATTATTCAGAGTGGGTTCTTTAAGGCTATTTAAAAGGGGCTTCCAAGAGAAACTATGATGGCACTGATACGTCCCTAGTTTTAGTTGTAAATATATATTAAGCTCCGTGAACATTATTTCTAGCACATAATAACTTACAATTGAGGGTCAACTATAGCTTACCTTTGTCTAGTTTCTAGCATATAATAATAATCAAGGATATAATAATCTTAAGGAAATTTACTCAATTTCATATGCTTAGCTAACCAAAATTATTATATCTAATAATTTTCCAACTTGAAAAGTTTATTAGCCACATATACCTTGATGCAGGAGTATGCAACCATTTAGAATTTCCCACAAGGGATGAAATCCTATATTTATTGATGCCAACACATGATAATTACTTACAAGCCTATAATTCTTTAAACTATGGTTATGAGTTTATTACCTAAATATAAAAAATGTACCCCCTCCTTTATTTTTATTTTAGTGATGTTTCTATAAGTTCTTACCATGTGGATTTTGGTTGCTAGAATTGCTAAAATTACAAAAAATTGATCCATTTAAATTGTACATAGGTACATGGGAATCTTTCTGGTATGTGGGATGTTAGTGTTAGGATAACTAATGTTGTTGTTAGTATTTAAAGGCCTCATTACAAGGAGTTATGTTCTCATTCTTCACTAAAACTTAAATTCTAAAGGTTTTGTATCATTTGTGATAGATATTCAATTTCTTTCCTCCAAGCTCTAGAAAAATTCAAACCATGATATTAAGAGTTCTTCCTTCAATATACATGTTCTTGGTGTTATCTTCTTGTGAAAAATAGTATTCCAAAAGAATTTTGTATTATTACGTCTTAATTCACTATCACTAGTAGTTTTATATTTGAGCTTTTATAGAGGGCTTTAAGGTTGATTAAAATTTAACATATTTTTATTCTAAGTAGTTCTACAAGGTTAGGGAAATGATGTCATGATCATGCTAACACCCTAATCCTTAAGTGAGTCAAGATGAAATTCAATAGCAGACCAAGACCCACTATTGGGAGAGCTATACAAATCAGGAATGAACACTCCTATTGTTGAATAAATAGAAGGGAATAATAAATGTTGTTGGTGTTAGGATTATATTTTTAAAGATGGTAGAAAAGATGATGTTATCATAATAAAAAGCAGCTTCACAAGCGTGCAATGAATTCTAACATTTGAATATCATAAGATGATGACCCTTCACTTCAATAATAAACCATTTATGTAGGATGTCATGCTTATAAATGTTGCAACCCCTTCTTAGTCAATCATGTGCTCTCTCCTCTTTATTGTGGCTATCTCTTGGTATGGAAAGGGGAAGACTTTGTCATTAATGACCGAGCTCTTCTTCTTCTTGTTGCTCAAGAAAAGTGCCATGGCTCGCAACTTCTTTTCTTATAATCTTTTATTTTATTTTTTTCTCTTTATTTTTATTTTCACGTTTTTCTTTGATCACATGACGTCCACGTGGTGTTCTATGGGAATGTGATATTATATTTTTAAATTGAGAAGTGTGTGGTGTTCTTGGGAACGTGATATTATATTTTTGAATTTAGGACTCTTCTCATTTCTATGTATAAACATGATCAAAGGAGAAGACTTGGTATGTCATACCGAAATTCAATGCTCTTTAACAAGCACATAGGTACCAAATGTGATTACTAATCCCTTCATAGTGATAATCTATTTAATATGTAGTGAATAATGATAGCATACAATATCATATAAAGAATTTAATTCATAACTAATAAATGAAATCTATGAAATATAACATCCCACATCCTGAACATAGACCACAAAAGGTTTTGTTATCAAATGCATCTACCAATATGATGCATCTATCTATAAGGAACGATTATTACAAAAGAGGTGCATTAAAACTATGATATAGCCTATAATACTTGTTTAATAGCATATATAATATTCAATTTCAACCTTCAACTAAAACTCAAACAAAACCACATACATTGTTTCCTTAAATGTATTAATACGATACCCAATTCCATAATGAAATGATTGACATAATACAACTTAACTAGCACCTTGTAGTTATTAAAGACCTGCACAATAATAACAACCATCATTGTGCTCTTTTAATTTTTCAACATTTCACCATCAAATGTTTATGAGGGTTTTCTTTACACAAAAGTGATCAAATATACTAGTTTTAGTACAAATTAACTTATAGACCAGCAAGGAATAAACACAATATTTAGGCACTTAATGCATTTCTATAGCCTCTAAAATAGGTCTCAAGTAGACATAGCTACATTAGTTATTTAATTGACACATTATGAATGAATGCAATTTATGATGTTCATAGTATTTCTCAATAAAGTTAAGAGTCGCAACTTTAAAACCACCATATAATTTATCATGCTTTTGACCAAAATCTTATTATCACAAAGTTGCAAGTTTTCTAGTGTCTTATCATGCCAACTCGTTTTCCAAAATCTGAAAGGTTTATTATGCAGTCTACGCTTTAAAATAGCATAATTTAGACATCATGTCTTTTAAATCAGGTTTATGGATATACCTAGAACATTTCATGGAACTATTTTTTTTTAATACCAAGGTAAAAGTACAGCGATTTCATACGATTATGGTTTGGATAATTGATACACGTTTTAGTTCTTTCGAAGTAGCCTAAATGAAAGAACTATCTAATTGTTTTCTTCACAACCCTTCTATTAATTCCATAGGTTAGAATTAGATTAAATACTAGACTTTAATATTACAACATTTATCAAATGATAAGTGTTAAATTTGTTTTTTTTCCTAATTTCTAACTTGTGTATGAACAGTTTCTAATTGACATAAACAATAACATTAAATGGTGTATTCAACTATGTTAAATGGTGATAATAATTACTTATTCATGAAGACAGACACAATAACATTAAAGGATATCTCTTTTCAAACACTGGATGAGCTTAATTTTGACAATTAAATAAGCATGAAAAATTTAGCAATCTATGGTCTTATCTGTTTGCATAACAGGATTCATAGGCTTGTGCAAATCCAAAGTTTACTCAGTTCATTACAAAGTCAGGCAATTGTTGTACTCCAAAGAAATAATTCTTTAACGAGTGTTTTCCATTGGAGACTTGGAGTCAAGTACTAGAGTACAACCTAACATGCTGAAGATAATCAAGCAAACAGATTTCAGCTTCTATCAAGGAATCTCTACATGTTGCTATTAAGGAAAACTTAGCATGCTGATATTAGCAACATTCAATTGGTTAGGTCTTGATTATTACACATAAAAAAGGTCGTTTTCAAATTTACACTGATTGAGATCAAGATATTGTTATATCATGAGATCTATATTCTATACAAACTCTATCCCAGCCCCAATTAATGTACACAAAAAGCCTTCTGTTAAAAACAATAGAACCATTCAATCAACAGAACCAAAGACATAAAGCATCAAGGGGCAACCTCCTTGCCTCCAAACTGCCAAATGACTTGTGTGGAGAAAACATTGCCCTTGGTAATTCCGCAGGAAAGCTGTAAAAGCATAGTATGTTTGAATATGTATCAATGCACCTCAAAACTCATCACTCACAATCGTTCCGATTGATCCATATTCTTGAATTATTCCATATACAGTGAGATATTCAACAATCTAGACAATCAACTTGGAAGCAACCTCCTTTGCCACTAACTGCCTGATAACTTGTGTTGACACAGCATTGCCCAATGGTAATTCAGCAGGAAAGCTTACCTCTTCTTTTCTCTTTCAACCAGCCTCTCGACCTTCTTTTCCAGACCCATTTTGTACCTCATCCCAATATCATTACAATGGATTCTACCTCTGATTGCAATAAAGGAAAGCCCGAAATTCTCCATGCCTTGCGTCCAGATATACCAAAGTCTCTGGAATCAGTCAATGCAATCCATATAAATTAATACATCAATATTTCTACTGATAAAGAAATAGTCATTGAGAACGTCTGATCGATTCTTTCCAATGAAAGTAGCCTGGTTGAGAAATACTTTACAAGCTTCTAGTACAATCTTACCATAACTCAATACCTCATGTCAAAACAATTACATATTCTTGGATTCCAGTCTTGACATTTTCTTAGAAATTTGAATACTGGGAAGGTTACAAACATAAAACTTGCAATGAAATTCTGTTGTAGCTCCATGCTGAACCAGTTCACACATGCCAAAGTACACAAGAAACAAAAGTACCCACCCAAATGTGCCTACAATGGATGTCACTGTGATGTGTGTCCACGGCAATGTGTGTCCACGGCGATGTGTGTCCACAGCTTTGTGAGTCCAAAATCTGAAATCTGTATCATCAAGCAAGGAAAACTGAAGGGATTGGCTTGCTAAGTTACCAATAAGAAGCAATCCTTAAAATAAGAAACAGTTATGAAATTCAATTCCTCCTTGAGAAGAGCTATACTATGGAAGTGGGTAAAGGGAGATGGGTTTAGGTTTTCCTGATGGCTGAGGCTCCAGATTCCCACGGAAGAAAAGCAAACGGCTGGCATCAGAAAAAAGCAAACGGCTGGCATTTGAAAAAAGTAAACAGCTCAAATTGTATTTCAACATGTGAACAGGGTTACAAACATAAAAACATAAAAAACAAACGGTTTGCATGAGAAAAAAAAGCAAACGGTTAGCATCAGAAAAAAGCAAACGGCTGGCATTTGAAAAAAGCAAACAGCTCAAATTTTATTTCAACACATGAACAGGGTTACAAACATAAAAACCTGAAGTGATCAGCGATGGAGATGTGAAAGCTGCAATAAGAGATATCAGGTGGAGACGTGGCAACTACAGGTGCAGCTGTTTGATTTTTTCAAATACCAGCCGTTTGATTTTTTCTGATGCTAACCGTTTGCTTTTTTCTCATGCTAACCGTTTGCTTTTTTTTTATGCTAGCCGTTTGCTTTTTTCTCCAGATAATGCATTGCAAAGAATTTCCCCCCTTTCTCTTTCCCTATATATACACATTTGCACAGAAACATTAAAAGCATTCTTATAGTGACCTTTGATGCAGTAGATGAGGAAGAGAAGTATATATTTTTGGATATGTCTTGTTTCATTATAGTAAGAGAAAAATATTCGGCATCATGGTGTGGAATGAGTTCGGATGGAGTGGGGTGGGTAGTTTGGAGAAAGTGCTTGAGAATGCATGATCTGGTGAGAGATTAGGGAAAGGACATTTCAAAGACAGCCTTCGGTCACCACAGCAAATTAGCCACATTGAGAAACAGGGGAAGGTAACTGTTTGATAAGCTCGCTGATTTTATTTATTTTTCCATTTAGGGCAGCCGAAAGAGACTATTGCTTTGACCAGTAAATGACTATTGTTTTGAACAGTATATGGAGCTTGTGAGAAGATCAGGTGGAAGAATAAAAGAGGCATTTAAAAATTCTCGATGTTGAAACCAATTGTAGTACAGAAGAATTAGCCATTTTCTTTTTTCTCGAGATAATGCATTCCCGCTGCTAACTTCATTCAATTCTCTGGAGTTCAGAGATTTTCTCTAGGTTATGGTTGTTTAATGTAATTTTTATGTATCTTTAAGATGGAATCTGAAGTGCAGCAACCTTTGTTAGCTGACATTAACAGATTGGAATTGATTTTATGTAATTTTATCCAATTCCCTGTTGCAGCTCTTTTAACACCCTTTGCAATTTTCTATGCTTCTTATACATTTTCTGTGTCATTTCTTTGGAATTCTATTATCTAATCTGTGCACATATAGCGGTTTCAATTTTTGAGTAATTTTGCATGCTTTATAATTTTGTTAGTTTTTAAGGCTATTCTTTGTTTCTTATTCTTGTCTATATTATTTCTACTGCTATTAATGGTCATCTTGTAGATGACACTAACAGGTTGGAATTGATTTTATGTAATACCAATGAGTGATGGGCAAAGAAGATGGGAGATGCAGTGTTATTGGAATGCAAGAAGCTAAGGCAACTTGCTGTACCCACAATAATAGTTCATAAAATAAACTATATCATGAGCATGTCAACACAGATGTTTTGTGGACATTTGGGCAACCTGCAACTTGCTGCACCCTCATACAGGGATCCAAGTTTTCGCTTATGGTCTTATGGTTTGTTTCCTATAGACACTGCTACTACTGCTTTTTTTTATAAACATACAAGTTAGAGAAGAATTCTTATTGATTTAGTGTAGAATACCTATCAATTAACATGTATGTCTAAAATTTTACACTAAAATATTAAATCTGCATGTAACAGGATTCAATTCTAAATATAAATTCAATTCAAAAAATAAATCATGTCATGTTTTTTCCACTATCCTATGATGATTGTAGATACCATCCCATAGTGTCTATCTTGTATGCACATGACAACTTAAAACCATGTAAGGTGTCATGTAGTTCATAGGATATGTTAGTTTCTTTATATCGTTTTATAATTTTCTTTGTGCCCACCCCTGCTGTACCTGCAACAACACTAACATTAGCACTATAGATAAAAGGCATTCATTCTTCAATATATAAGGTGTAATGGTTTATTTTGTTGCTGAAATTTAATTCCTATTTCTGTAGATTAGAATTATCTATTTTCTTTAAAAAATTTGCAGTGTTACGCTGTTTATATTAGCACACTTTAAGAGTTTATGTAGCATTATGGTTGTTACAATCTTCATGAATGCAGAAGCAGTTATGTCCCTTATAAAAATGGTGTTTATGACCTTGCTGAATTCAATTAATTTGAGAGATGCAGTGTTATTGGAATCCAAGTCGTTCCATATGGGTTTCCAGTGTTCCAATAACACTAACAGTAGCCCTATAGATGAAAGGCATGGATTATTTTGCTGCTGAAATTTGTATTTCCATTTCTGCACATTAGGATTGCGTATTTTCTTTATAACATATGTAGTGTTATAGTGTTTAGATCAGCAAAATTTATGTAGTGTTATGGTCATACATGTTATTTATTTACAATCACTGATTTAATAAAAATATGTAAAGTATAGAAAGGTTTGAGATTTTCACAGGCATATTGAAAAAAATATGAAGGCAAAGAATTATTATATTTGTGGGTGATTTTATTGATATAGACTCTATGAATTTTTAATTTAGATTAATTAAGTGTGAAAGGTTAATTTATGGATACAGCTAACATATGATGAAATACAGTCAACAAATGATGATTAAAAAAACTTGTTATAGATGAATACACGGACAGAATAGAACTGTCAAGTGTGAAAGGTTAATTTACGGATACAGCTAACATATGATGAAATACAGTCAACAAATGATGATTAAAAAAACTTGTTATAGATGAATACAAGGACAGAATAGAACTGTCATTATTCTTGCATTGTTTGTTTGAATTTCTATACAGAGGTTCCAGTCACTCACTGTAAAACGTGTTTTAAAAGTCACATTTGCACATAGATCATGTCATTAAGGGCAGAAATGCTTTTCGGTGTGTTTAGACGTCAGAACTCAAAACGGATTGCATTCCTATGATACAAACAGTTTTCATAATTGAAACTAAAAACATCTAAATTTTCTGATGATCATAAGAGGTGCAGACACAAAATTAAGTTCTGTTCCAGTTTGCACTATTTTCGTAGATCATCTGAGTTACTTAATTTTTTCAGTTTATGTTGTATTATATTCTAATTTGAAATTCTTCTCTCTTTCCACCAAAAAGGGTTTATATCTTGCCAATACTGGATCCTTACAATGCATTTCATTTTTAAGTTTTGTTCTATCCTTAATTTGCCTTTTGGATTCACTCTATAGTAACTTAAATGGCAAAGACTGTTTGACTACTCTTGAATATTTTGAAGTCAAAAAAAGCTCTCAATGCCTTCTGCTTCTCTCTATAAGGCTTTCCTATGATTCCTTCTATTCCATCTACAAAGTGTGATCTGTAATTTACCTGAGTGAAAAAGTGAAATATGCAGTAACATTGACACTTTTAGTTGCTCTGAAACTTGAGTCATCTGTAAATGTTATGAGGTAGTTCTTGTGTCTTTATTTGCAAAATAACTTATTTCAGAAGATACGAATATGATACAGAAAATCCTACTATAGTCGCTTTCCAATGGAAATGCTCTGTTTTTAGATTCTAATATATTTATGACATTAGAAGAGAATTAATTTCAAGGAATTGCAATATTTAACGAGAGCTCTTTATTTCTGACCCCTAGAGGTGTGGGGGTATGGGTACCACTTGAGAGACAAGGATGCCAATCAAAGTAGGGCATGTGAGTAAATGAATAAAGATACAGTATGTTATGTATAAATATAGTCACCAGAAACTGTGGGTATAGAGACAGGGAAGCAGTCCACGTTCCTATAATGGAATTTCCTGGTAATTATGCCTCTCCCACATTCATGTAGGTAAGAGTATTTAAGCTTTCCTTTGAGGTAGTTTCAGCCTTCAGGCATTTACTTCAATTTACTACTTTTATCAACACTGATATCCATTGATAGTTTTTCTACTAACAGTTCCATTTTGTACTCTTTAAATATTTTGATTTATTAAGTAACAAGAAGCCACTCTTTTGTACCAATCTTCACATAATGTTCCAATTCACGAATCTAATGCAGGAGGTCTTACCTAAATTTAAAAATAGTCTGTGAACAAAAAATATGTAAAAGCCAAAGGGAACTTTAACTTTAAAGGTCTTTATACAAACTATTCTGATAGAATTGAATCTAATATTAAGGCTCATCATGCTCATACCAGTCACCAAGGGTATGTGATTTCAATATTCATTTGTGAAATCATGCATCAAATAATACTTAATCAAGATAGGTAAGTGACAGGAAGCTCCATGAAGATGAGGAGAGCCAGCATCTCCACTTTTACACCAACCTACACAACTTCTAAATTTTTCTTTGAAAAACTTAGTTCTATATATAATGTGGTTTGCTAAGCCAATACTTAGAAAGACATCTTCACCACGACGGATTGATTGAGATAGATATTAGTTCGTACCTTGACCTAATTTTCTTTGTTTCGCTTAGATTTCCACTCAGCCTCTTATTATGTCAGGTTCTACTCCTGATTTATGTTATTTCCTCTTGCCAGAATGCTACTAGAATATGTTCTCTACTATATTTCTAACTTTCTTGATGTAGAACACTAAGTTTGAAATCAGATCAGAATTTCCTGACCTCAGAATTCCTGGCCTTATTAGGAATTTTCGGTACTTATGGGTCTTCTATTTGTTTCCTTGATGAAACTGTCACATCCCCGACCAGCAATATCCATGCTGAACAGTGCAAGTGAGAAAAGCAATAAATAAAATATGGAAAGAAAGGAGTGGGGTGAGAGTACAGATTTAATGAGGAATGACACCCCCACCATTTCCATTGATCATTCACGTGAAGGGACGCGCCATGAAAAAAATAATGTGGTCAAAGAAGTGAATGCAGGACACAAACACCATAAAATAAGAAATGGCGTAGCATGCAGGAACGGGGGTGTGGGTTAAAAGAAGGGCGTTGAGCCATTAAGGAGGCATGGTGTCCCTTATTCTGGGAGTAAAGATTGCAGGGTAAGAGAAACTGACACACAAATCAATAATTAAACCCTCCCACGACCTCCATAAAGGCAAAAAAAATCCAAGAAATGGAGGACATCTTCACTCCACTGGGAGGCTACGAAGAAAGAATAGATGGTGTGATGTGAAGGGAAGGAAAAAATGGCAAGTCATGTGGGAGAAATGGCGCTTGGCATCCCATAATCTGCAGGTTCACGCTTTGTGTTCGAGAGGAAAAAGTGAATAAGCAGGAAGGGAAAGAACAGTGGGACATGTGGGAGGAGGGGTCGACCAGGAATTTGGCAACTAGAAGGGCGTGTGAAGCTGAGGCAGGACTTTTAGCAGATGGTATCAGAGGAATCGACCTAAACAATCAGGCATGTATGAGTTTTGATATGTTTTATAACTAGCACTTGCACCAGAAAGGGGTGCAAGTGTTACACCGATAGAAAAATATAAGAACACCATGTTTCCCTCTCCTTAGCCACTGCCATTTGGGACTCCCGATGATGAATCTTGACCTGTAGGAGAGATGAACATAAGACATTAGAAACAATATTCACTTTTTTTCCTTTTTGCTTGTAGGTAGAAGAACCCTTTGTTTTTAGCGCTCCTAATGCAAATCCAGAAGGGCATGTGAAGTCGGTGGCTGATTCCCTTTGTATGCATGGTATGCAGGAATCGACATAAAACAAGGTAATCGTGCATGTATGAGTTTTGATATGTTTTGAGAATAGCACTTGCACCAAAAGGGGTGCAAGGGTTACGCCGATAGAAAAATATAAGAACACCATGTTTCCCTTTCCTTAGCCACTGCCATGTGGGACTCCCAATGATGAATCTTGACCTGTAGGAGAGAAGAACATAAGACATTAGAAACAATATTCACTTTTTCCTTTTGCTTGGAGGTAGAAGAACCCCTTTGTTTTTAGCCATTCTAATGCAACTAGAAGGGCGTGTGAAGCTGAGGCAGGACTTTTAGCAGATGGTATCAGAGGAATCGACCTAAACAATCAGGCATGTATGAGTTTTGATATGTTTTATAACTAGCACTTGCACCAGAAAGGGGTGCAAGTGTTACACCGATAGAAAAATATAAGAACACCATGTTTCCCTCTCCTTAGCCACTGCCATTTGGGACTCCCGATGATGAATCTTGACCTGTAGGAGAGATGAACATAAGACATTAGAAACAATATTCACTTTTTTTCCTTTTTGCTTGTAGGTAGAAGAACCCTTTGTTTTTAGCGCTCCTAATGTACAATAGTTCCACTAAACTCTTTATATCAATTAAAGACAATAAGAAAGTCTCTCAACTTCTACTTATTATAAGCATCCTAAAAGAAAATGGAGATGTAAAGAAGCAAACAAAGATGATTGGATTTAACTATGTCACTTACTGTTCTCTTTTTCATGAATCAGCTCAAATTCATTGTTGTTTTGAGGAATCCATATAATAAAGAAGACTTTGGGTGGTTGATTTTCTTGTGAAATACAATAGATTTGTATTTAATTTCATTCAAGGTTTTTCTGTTTTTGTTGAAATTTCATAATTTTAATGTTGCATATAGAAAGGGAAAAAACAGATTTTGAGATTCTTGTTTAGCTTAAAATTAGCTAGAAGATTTAGCATCTTCTCTTTTCTCTTATTATTGTCTGTTATCATAAGTCATAACTTGCTGCAACATTTATTAGATCAAGCTGTGGGTTAGAATTTTTGTCGATGACACAATAGAGTTCAGATTCTAAATGTTTCACACCAGTCAGCTATTAGATTTTCAGTCTATTATCAGATTTTTGATACCAGAAGATTACAACCAATATCACAATTTGGAAAAATGCATTTCCAGTCAACATTTATCTCCATAAATGTATATCTGTATATAAACTACATATAAACAAGCCAAGAAAATTGCCTTCATCAAACATGTTTAATTTTTCATTGTGGTCAAGTTGGAAGAGGAAATCAATTGGAGGTGTTGCTACTTGAAATCCATAAATAGCTTGATGAGGATCCCCAACTTAAAAAAGTTCTTTATACCCATAATCAATCTGATTGCTTTTCATTCAACATTGTTGTGTGATATCCTGAAACTCATCTAAGACAATGAGTATACATAAGCAAATCATTAAAAATCAAGTTTATTGTTAGATTTTAAATATTTTTGACATTTATGCATTCCATATCTTCTTTCACTTAACTTGTCAAATTTCAAAGGATCATCTATAGTAAACTTACTGTTTTTCCAACTATTAATATGCTATAGTTTAATCAATTTTAAATTTTTGCACAGGTTCAAGAAATGAAGCATTCTGGGAAAAAAATAGAAAAGGAACTAATAAGCTAAAGTTTGAGAGAAAATATACCCTCCCTGCACTAGGTTGAAGCAGTCTTGGCCTAATTGTAAACGAAAGGATATATTGACAAACCAATGTGGTTTCAATGTCAACAAGAATGCATTCTGGTATCAGTCTATCAATCACCTAAAAAGCATGCTTGGTTAAGTTGCCTTTGGTCATCAGATGTTTGCAAAAATTGAAGCACACACAGACTGACCTGGTTACCTCCAATTGACCTAGTGCACTAGCATATCAGAAATGGATTAATTCAGTTTGTTAGGATTCAAAGTTTTTAAAGGTAGATGACACATAACGATAACACAAAGGCATGTTGAGTGGTACAAAGAAAACTCATCTACAGCCTACTTACGGTACAAAACCTATCCATACCCAAAGGCAGCAAAATGTGCAACTTGGATCAAACAGAAATGGTTTTGCTTAGTATACCCCTCCAGTGAAAAAGCCACATATGCATGTACCCATACATATACAGCTTAAGCATAAAAATTAAAATGCACCCCTAGATGCTATAAAGACAAGCTGACCTGTTTACCTCCAACTGACCCAATGCCCTAACATATCAAAGATGGATTGATAAAGAAAGTTAGGATTCATTTTTCTGTAGGAAGATTACTCTATGTCTCCTCTTTGTAGGGATAAACCTTGAAAAAAGTAATAAGACAAGAAATATAAATAGACTCTGTAGATAATTAAAAACACAATTAATGATTTAAGATTTTAAAAAACAAAAAATATATATACATAAAACATATATGTTTACAATATATGGCAGAGTGCAGTTGTATGAAATTACACAGAAGAAATAAATCCTGATTTCGCTGCCAACTACAAAGACATATACCTATGCTTGCCTAGAAGAACGGTAGAATAAATTTCATGATTTCATTGACATTAAGTCCTCGCAATGCCCAGTAGTCATGCCAGTAACAAAAAAACACTATATACCTGTAGTTTTGGCCAAGGCAAGGTGCAGCTGAGGTGCCTATAACCCATCGCCCACACCATATGGCTTTGCATCACACAAAAACAACAAACAAGATCATGCCACCATCTAGAACCTTGCAAACCGCCATCACCCCTTCCAGAGTCGTGGAAATCCCTAGTAGTCGCGCTTAGCCTATAGGAAGGAAAAAAATAAAAAGATAGATCTTAGGGTTTAAGCAAGGGTCTTTATTTTCTAAGTTTGCAAGAGTCGTGTAATCAACCCTATCCCCTGCATCGACAACCACAAAGACCTCAAATTTACAAGCAGTGGCTCCTAGGCAAGACGAAATAGTGGAAACACCGCTTTAAAACTGAATCCTTGCGCCTCCGAAGAGAATCTACTGAAAATGTTGTCAGATAAACTAGTCTCCAGCTGGTCGTTTGATTTCAATGGCGGTGAATTTTGCAATATATAGAAAATATCTCATACAAATGAATGTGGTACGCAAGTGGTGAATGTGGCACACAAGTGGCAAGGAGTAGGTGAGATTGAAGGCATGCAGGCATCGAGGAGATCTGATTTCATCAACAAAAACCACAAACCAGCACACTATTCATAGTTATCTGGGAGTTGTTTACAGGCGTGAGACAGGTTTCAGGCTGAAACCTCACACCATATATAGCCTATCAGCTAATAATAAAGGGTTAAGGTCCTCAATAGACGGATATACCTTATTAAACTATATACTAAGTTAATATTATGTGTAAGCGACACATAAAATATCTTTGACATGATAGGAACATGAGTAAATATCGTCACCATGTGTATGGGTATATTGGTAAGTCTATTGTCATGATTTGTCAACATGCAAATTGTTGAACTCTAGAAGTCAAATCTATCTAATCCCCTTATTATGGGATCTCAATTTGTTTCCAATGGCATAAAATTAGCAATTGACATTATGCCATGGCATTGATTCTTAAGCACAACATTGTTCCAAACCAAAATAAGATTATATGCTAGCAATAGTGTGATATACCCACTTTGTTAAATAGCAATGCCAAATAAGTGCAACTATGATAAGAATTTAGAATATATTCAAGCTAGAATTTTACGAGGACTATTATAATATCATTGGAAATGCCCTTGGGAAACTAAGACTTATGCAAATGAGGAACATGAAGCCCATGATCCCATAAATCCACTTATGATGGAAGAGCAAACACCTAACATCTTTACGAAACGCAATACATGGAAGCTAACGGTCCAACCGTATTGCATGCATGCATGTACGCATGTACGGTGATGTACGCAATACGTACACATACATATTACGTACGTACGCATACGTACGTATTATTACATGCGGCATACGCATACGTACGTATTATTATTACGCGCATGCATGCATACGTACTGCATATTACATGCATATTATTATTATTATTACGTACGCATATTATTACGTACGCATGCATACGTACGTATTACATGCGTATTGCATGTATACAGCCGCATTACATACGCAACATATATATATATATATATTTGGATGTCGATTTAATAGATCTAGTGTTGCTACTCATCTAGAGTTGACTTACATATCAACCTTGATTAGAGCAATTTAATAACTATTGTGTTGTCCTTTAAAGTCTGAATAATTTTGTATAGTCTTATTGAGGCCATGACATGTCCAATGGAGATTGATGTCCAAATTAATAAGATCATGACACTTGATCATATTAGTCGAATATCACCTAGAGCCATATCGAGGCTTCACATAATTGAGTAATGTATCTTAATTGAAATATTTATTCTATCAGGTTATCCTCATACATGAATGTTTAAGGAGTTTTCCATTATTATAATATAATGGGTTAATATATGAAGAATCAATACACTTTTGATCTTTGAGATCTTCAGACTACCTTCTAATCCTAAATAAAACCCTATATTATAAACTATTATGGTCCAAGGATCAAATGTTGTATAATATCCTCGATAGATAATTGTAAGGGTTTTGGGATGCTCACTTTGAATTAGAAATCAACATCAAGGTCTAATTAGAAACGTTGATGTCCTTGGACAGAAATGTCATAGTGTAGGTTTGTCGACTTAGGTATGGTATTGGAATTCCTTGCTTATTGTTAAACACTTATCATTGTTGGGAATCATTTAAAAGAAACCTTCTCAGAGTAAGCATATTAATTAATGAAACCTTGGATATGGGAACTGGTGCGTAGATCTCCTTGAGAGACTTTGTACGGAGAACTATGCGTGACTTTGATCCATTTGGAAGGGGGTACGTAGGTGATCCTTGGGCGAAGGATGTCCCTGCGACCTCAAGTCCGTAGGGGGAGGGTTTAGGGGGGAATAACTCCAAGGGTTGGGGTTAGTGCTAATTGGTTTAACCTTTCCTCCTTCTTAAGCTTTAGTTCGAGGCTGAAATGGGTACCAAATGGGTATGAAATGAGTTAAGGAAATCTAATAACCTATATTTAATACATATTATGCTTCTATATAGTAAATGAATAAAGTAAGTGATTTAACTACTTAAAATTGGTAATTGAATATATGTATATGATGGTAAAGTCCATCTCATGTTGGTTCCATGTAACCTTTATGTGTTATGAAAACTGACTCTGTATCTAGAGGTCTTTATGTATAGGCTCGTGTATCTGTTGATTGTGATTTATGATTCATGTTATGTATGACTTGCCCAAGAGTGAACCTCCAGGATGTTTGAGCAGTGAAAAGCAATCATTGGACTACCCTGATTCATGGAGGTGAAGGTTGCTATGGGCTACCCTGGTTATAATTAAGATATGGTAATGGTTGCATGAGTAGGGACCCTTTCGTGCAGGTAACGGTAATATGGGGCTAACCATTGTATTGAGGGGGTTCACTGGCTATCACTAAGGGCACATAAGTGACCGAGACCAATGTTACTCGGGATTGTGAAGAAGATAGTTGACAATATCACTAAGGTCACAATGTGGTATATGTCAGGAGCTACTTCTTCCTAGGTGGACAGACTTGTCGTCGGTGGCCTACAGGTGACTGAAGTCATAATCCATCGGATTTGGTAGGTTCACTACTTGGGGAAACCCTTGGGATAGTGGACAAACCCGCGGTGTAGTATGGGATGCATCGAATCCTCTTCCCAGTTGTTAGGTTGTATACCTAGCCTTGTGGGGTTGACGGACTTGCGGTGTAGTATGGGATGCACTGAATCCTCTTGTGTAGAAGACTAAAGGAAAGGATAGGACCCACGGTGTAGTGCGCAATGCACCGATATTCTTTCTATTTGGGATGCATCATGGACCTATGTTATTCAACCTTTGTGGATGTGTTAGCCAGTCACTCTATGTATGTGATGCATGTTGGAGCTTGTCACCATGCATTTGTGATGTATGTTGGAGCTTGTTATTGTGTATTCATGATGTATGTTGGAGCTCGTCACTGTGTATGTGAAGTATGATGAAGCTTTTCACCATGTATTTGTGATATATGATGGAGCCAGTCACTAATGTAAATATGATATGTGTGTAGACAATCATCAATACTTGTGATGTGCAAATATGGTAGTTACGGTTGCACTTGTGATGTACATATGAGCTGATCGCCATTGTACTTGTGATTTGTGTATGATCCAATCATTGTTGCACTTGTGATATGCATATGATCTAGTCACTATTGTACTTGTACTTTGTATGAGCTAATCAACTTGTGTATATGGGGGTATGCTCATGACAACCATTGTGTATAATCTTTGAGATTATGGTATGAATGACCTCTTGTGAATTTTGTGAAAGTTTGAACACTAACGTTTGGTAATGATTGGTATGGAGCTAACACTTGATGGCAAGTTATTATCATTATATTATATTTGACTATGTTGATAGCTTACATGTACTAAATTATTAGTTATGGGTTAAAGGTGAGATAATAGATCCATACAAGAGGAGAGATTGAACTCCCTCTATCATTATGGGGTGAACTACGAAGCCTCTGATTTCCCACGAGGAAATACATAGGTAAGTCATCACGAACCCTCGAGGCTTAGGTTGTAGGTCTAGGAAAGACCTTAAACTTGGGACCTTACCGCTCTTTTGTGCAAGCATATAATTGGTGATGATGTTGGTCTGTCATGACTAGGATGAATGAAGAACCTTGAGATTAACACTTCTAATCTAGTTGGAATATTTTCAGTTGGTATGTTGGTAGTTGTAAATTGAAAAAAATGTAGTGCTCGAGGGGCAGATTTTATAATTATATGATCTTCAATGTATTTCATTTAAACTTATATTGTTCAGGTAGAGAATTTGTGCAATTAAAAACCAGACTTTGCATAATTGAAATTCATTTGAAGTCCTACACTTCAATGCCTATCTGAGGCATAAGGTTGTGTATAAAAGGTTACATTTTTAACTACATGTTGATAGTTTCAAGATGATTATTAGTTATTTGTAAATGACATGGGTAAGATTGTGTGATGGTGATAAATGTTATGACCTTTATAATATCTTCATTGAAGATAGTGTCGATAATGTACAAGCCTTTACCTTATGGTTATGAAGATCTAAAAGGTTAAAAGTTGCATATGGATAGTATGACATGGTCCATGGACAAAAGCTCTGGTTCATGCTCTTTTATCTTACCCAAATATACCTTAATCTTTTGAATGACAAAATGTGTTTCAACCACTTATTTTAGAATTTTAGATATCTATTGATATGTTTTATCATCCAAAGTTGGCATAAATATAGCCAATAGGTTGTCTTTGTCAACCATTGATTCTGGGTAGGTATCTAGTAAGCTAAGTTGCAGAAAAAACTACTCGTGTGTTTTTGACTTTTTTGCAAAAAGTTTTTTGGGTTTTATTCTTCATGCTTTCCCCTTTCCAAAACATATTGAACTTTTAATTTTGGACAAGGGAATTGAAATTTATTATTTTTTTAGACGCTAGTCCTTTTACTCCAATATGTAGATTAAAAGTTGTGAATTGATTTATGTAAATATAATTATACAAATTTAATGGATAATATCATTACTTAGGAGTATAATATTATGAGTATGAGTGATTTTATTTATTAGCCTTTCACTGGAGTCTAGGAAAGGGTTCTAGACTTGAAAATTACCATTGTTAAATAAGATCTTGGTTCCTAAATCACTAGTAGTGAGTAGATTTAAGGAACATGTGGGATATGATGTAATACCCCTCTATTTTGCTTTCTGGCTGGACAATATGTCCTTGTTTACTTGGATGTGCTTTTTGGTTCTCGAGATACTTTATCATGTGTGTGTTATTTGATCATTGTTTATAGAGTGATAGTCTATTTGTGTGATGTGATGTATCTTATCTGATGCTTTATTTGACATGTTTTAATTTGGTGTAATGATGATTAGTTATTGTAACACGTTATTGCATGAGATATTTGTTTATGATGGAACTGTCAGTCTATGATGAGTGTATTGGTGAAGGGGACAAGATCGCATCACTCACTTGCGAGTGCCCTACGATTATGTGATTTCCTCTTCACAGTGTGTTTATTATGTTATATATATGCATGTTCGATATGCTCTTTGTTCGTAGGTTGACAGGTACAGGACATCGACTCCACTTGATTTCACAGGTTTGAGCGTGTCCATTGATCAACGGTAATCGATTAGGAGATAGTAGCTAGGTTTTCCGTGCCAAGATATCACCCTAGTCATAGTGTGTCGTCGGATTGTCGTTGGGTTTAGTTGTTTTAATATGGTTCATTCCTCTTTGGTTATTTATTTAATTTCATTTTATA